>VDFB02109641.1:102859-162656 GCA_007258455.2 Sequoia sempervirens
CATAAACCCTTAAACCTTCTATCCTCTACCCTCAACACTCTTCCCCTCTCCCTTCCCCCTCCTAATTTTGTCTCTCTCTCTACCTATCCCCTTCTTCCCATTTTCCCCTCTCCCTTCACCCTCCTAATTCTTTCTCTAGATATATCTCTCTCTCCCTTTCCCCCTCTCTATCTCTCATTTTCCCTCTCCCTTTCCCTGTCTCTCTCTATCTCTCTCTCCCTTCCCCCTCCTAATTCCCCCCCTCTCTCTCTCTCCCACCCACCACCTCCTAATTACTCTTGGGTATATGTGTGCAAAAATCAGATATCCGATTTAGATCGGATATCCAATTTATAGCACCAAAATATTAAATTTAAAAAAAAAAATCAAATTAAATATTAAACACGAATTGGATATCCAAAAAAAATCAGATATCTGATTTGTAGTACTTTGGCTTGGAAATTGCTATGGAGCAATGTATTGACACCCAACCCAAAAAAAAAAAGTCAACTCAGTATTTCACATTTTTTGGCGAGTTCAAAATGCTAATTTTTTGAAGTTGCCACTTTTTGGCCCATCATGATCTTGCACATACCTAGGTCTAAATCAAGTAGTTGTTATTTCTATGGTGGATCACTCCTTTGTTTGAAGGTCATACACTTATGATTGGTTCAAGTGTTCTTTTCTTTAGAAAATTCCTATTGCCTTTTGATAGGTTAATTTTTATTTGATTAGATGGGTTATGAAGCACTTATTTCAAACAAATATCTTTATGAAAGAAGTATATTGGCATGAAATTAAATATGATTTGTATTCCAATGTAAAAACTACAAAGAATGGAAACAATTCTTTCAACACATAAACTATTATGTAGTAGTCAATTAAAATGAAAAAGCTTACTCTATATTAGTTAGGATACACAACTAAGAAAAAGATCTAAAGTGACTTATTTATCCTAGAGGAACTAAGTATATAGTATACAAAGAAAACCAACAAACCCACAACTACCCCTATTTTGAAGGAGTTTAGTTTTCTTCCCTTCCTGATCTCGATAATATTGTCTAGTTATTTTAAAGACATGAAGGGTCATAACACAACTTTATTCAACCCAGTAAATAGCTTGGTTAATGAAACTTGACAAAAGAAAGAAAATAATTGCTACATTTGGCATTTCATGTTGAATGAAGAGTGGTGACAATAATCTACTTATAGTTTAATAAAACACTATTTTTATAAGAAGGATTGACAATAGAAAGATAAGTGTTACTTATAGGTTAACAAAAAACTATTATAGTTTTACCAACATATACTATTGCATGCTTTCATGGCTTCTTAGTTAATATATGGGGAGATAGAGATAGATGGGGAAAGAAAGAGAGAGAGATAGAGATATATGGGAAGAGAAAGAGAGATGGAGATATATGGGAAGAGAAAGGAAGAGAGGTGGAGATAGAGAGTCAATGGATAGGGGGGATAGGGAGGGAGAGATGGTGAGAGATGGAGAGGGGGAGATAGAAGAGGAGAGAAGAAAGGGATATAGATAGAAAGAGATAGAGAGAGGAGTGAAGAGATAAAAAGAAATATAGATAGAGATATAGAGTAGAGGAGAGATGAAGGGAAAGAGATGGAGTGAATGAGGAGAGAGAGAAAGGGGAAGAGGAGATAGCTCAATAGATGGGGGTGGAAAGTGACATAGATAATTGGGAGATATAGAGATATAAGAGGTAACAAAGGAGGAATATATCAATCACCCTCCCTATATCTCTATCTATTCATCTTTATCTCTTTATCTCTCTACCTCTCTCTATATCTTTGTCTCCCTTTCTATTTGTATATTTGTCATTATCTCCCTCTCTCTCTATATTTTCTTCCCTATATTTATCTTTGTCTCCTTAAGTGTGCAATGGGTACATTAAAGAGGTCTTAAAGGAGAATTATCATATCTTTAATCAAATGGCATGCTACCTTGAGCATAACTCCCCAAGGACACATGCCATCTTTGGATTGTTGACATGAAACAACAAATCAAAATTTAGTTTCTCTCTCTCGTATTAATATATATATTATTATTATATTAAATATATTATATTAGTATATTTTGTATTATATAAAAATATACTTATTATTAATTATTAATTATAATAATTTTATCGTATATTATTTTGTTAAAAGAATATATTATATAATTATAATAAGTTGAATAATTATATTATTTATTATGTAAAATATAGCTAATATATACTTAACTATATTGTAGAATATTAAAACCTAGCTAAATGCACCAAAATTTTCAGCAATTAACATCTTGTAAAACCTAATGAAACTAGGTTGTAGCTTGTCAAATTGGAGAAGTGAAAGGTCAATACCCATTCGAGGAAAGAGTTTGGAGTAGTGAAAACAAGGTCAATGCTAATGAGGAAGAGTTTGGAGGAGTGAAAACAAGGTCAATACCAGCGCCGAGGATGAGGTTGAGGGCACTCAGGGAAAATCGACGACCAAGGGGCAATGAGTACTGTAAGTTTGGCACCCCCATTCTCTTTAACCTTCAATTTTCATGCCTAGTTTCAAATGATCTTCTCATACATTGGCACCCCCATTCTCATAAAATGGTATAAGATAAGAAAGAAAAAATAAAATAGCTTAGTCTTTCACATTTTTATTGACCAGCCTCAGGTCTAGGAAAAACTCCCATAATCTACCCACATCTTGGTTGAGGTCTAGGATTTCATCACACATAGCCTTCATCGTATGAGTCTAAAGAAATTGTAGACTTAGCCCAAGTATATGCTAGGCTAAGGTAGATCTAATGAATGGAAATAGAGGCATACAATTCTTCTTTAATACCTCCACCACAAGCATATGCAAGGTGTTGGTTGTTTTTACAATAAGCAGGTTGATCTTCTTATCTACCTATGGAATTGCCAATTCCAATAAAAGGCAACTCGAAGGACTTGGACCAACTGATGAGGATTTTAAAGACCTACACTTTGGGCTCTGCAATACCCAAGAGGGTGATCCCTTAATGCATTTACAACCTCTGCACCATCATCATAAACAAAATTAACAACAACAAATAATCTAATTTAATATCTCAACATAATAGGATAATATCGAATAGAATTGGCTATTTATCAATAATATCAACTATTTGGAGCATGAGATAACTACAACAACATTTCACAGTATAAGATAGTCATTGATTTGCAATTTGTAGCAAGCTCTAGGTAAAGGAAAACAAATATTGAACCATACGAATAAGTACAACTTAGATCAGTGCCATATATCCATTGGAGGAGTCAAATTTGTAATCATCTAAGGGTTTATGGCAGATTTAACAAATAACATATAAGATTCTTGATAACATTGCTTTACAATCTCATCAATATGTATTTTAACCCAATACTACTTATCAAATCCTTATACAAAACATATCCACCTACAATCCCATTCAAGTATTTTAATTAATTCCTTGAATTAAAGCTAAAACAAGAATCATACACACCACAACAATGAGATGAACGAAACAACCCTTGATCATTTTATTCAAAATTCAGATATGCTTGTACAATGGAGAGACATGAGTTTGAATTAATCATATAAATTCAAATGACAGTAGTGTCATAAAACATCAAATCCCCATGAATTCAAAACCTACTACAGAATGACTCAAAACCTAAATTGCATTTTCCCTAAAACCATTAGACTTTACAATTTTCTCTACAACTTCATCTAGACTTGACCAAAAATATCTAACTTGCTAACCCTTACTTCTGGCCTCGAAATCCTTCTTATAGAAAAAGGAGCAAAAAAGCATCAGGCCAGAAAGCATACATGTCACCAGCCAATTGGACCACCTTGTGATATTCCAAAAATTTGTTACTATAACAATCTCCCTAGAGAATCTTATTGTTCATCATGCTCACTAAGAATGGTTGATGCAACAACAAAAAACTTCAAGAATTCTATGCCTAGACTGTCGCCAAAAAACAAAAATGGAATCTGTTGTAACTGCAACAACTTATTTTTCATCCTTTAGTAGCCTACTCCTTTTCACTCTTCCTCAGCTAAATATACATTTACCCATTTTTGGTACTCTTTATCAGCTGGCCAATCAAAATTGATCACCTCATTCAACTTGACACTATAATGTTTGTACTTAACTGCCACCTGATTCACTTCTCTTTCAAAAGACTCCAAGAATGAGTTGGTGCTAATCATTTTTTCCATAAAGCTCACCAACAAATCATAATCTAAGTTACCCTATTTTTGAAGGTTTTGTAGTCCAAACATGATATAAAGGGGCTCTTACACTTTTTTTGATTACTGTAGCTTGTGTAAGAGGCCCCATGGATACTGTTGTAATTATAGGATGCATGAATAGGGTGTAGGATGATAAATAAAGAAGGTATAGTTGTTGTCCTCAATAGTTTTGTGAAGAAAAGCATGTGAAATGAGAGGTTCAAGCCTAAGTTTCAACAAAATATGTATGGGAGATCTGATTTTATGAATTTTTATCCATGTGTAGACCTAATGGGTTGTTTCTAAACACTAAATATAAATTATATACATACAAACACACATATATATGTATGTATGTATGTATGTATGTATTTTAAAATGTAAATGTAAATACAACATATCATTAAAGAAATCTATATCTATGTATATAAATTTGTATTTCTAAATGCAAGTGTAAATGTAAAGAGCATATGGTATTGTAGTGTTATAGATACAACATATCCATAAATTAATGTAATTGAAATTCTAAAGTCTTCAACACATATAATATGCAATTAATCAAACTATTAAACTACATGAGAAGTAAATAAAAATAGTAAATGTATATGTTTGTGTATTTGTAAATGTAAGTGTAAAATAAATAAGAATAATGAAAATTATAAAAGAATACAAGGAAAGGTCTCCTGCCTTCTTGGTAGTGATAACCTCCTCCACACACAATCCTTAAAAATTATGAATAGAGGAATATAATATTTGAAGAACTCAAAGTTGATTCTCTCCTACCTGATGCAATTAGTCATTTTATCCTTACAAACATTTATAGTGATTATTAGAGGTACATAGACCAATTCTTCATAATAGAAGAATTTGATCATACTTTTCCAATGATGGCATCATGAGAAAACCTTAGGTTAAATGAATAATTCCTAGCTAAGTTCTTTAAATCATGTCCAACCGTATAAGAGAAGACAGCTGCTATGTGTACCTAGATACCATGGAGAAAGTCTCTTTCAGCTCTTTCATCAATCATCCTACCTTAAAACATATCAAAAGTCTCCTAGCAATTAGACATAGGAAGATTTAAGATGACAAAAAAGAATTTATTGCCAAAGCATAAACTTATGATGACTTAACTAGGCCTAGTACACACTCCCTCCCTAATAACAACTTAGACATATGGAAATTAAATATAAATTTGCTTCTATTTTTAGTCATGTAGGTGTCCCATAAACCACTTGATGGTGTTTCCCTTCAATTTTATTTACTTGAATGAAGAGAAAAAGTCCTTTGATTACAACTAGAGAATACATTTGAGGCCTTGGTTGTGAAACTGGTGGACCATAGTCACATTTAATACTTGTTACAAAGTTTGGGAGTTAAAATGTTAAGTAGATTTGATTTATGATGGACACATTTGGACTGTAGTAACAATAACTTGCAATCTATCAATACTTTATTACCTTATAACTTGTGAAGTTCTAGAGATGAAATGATAGATTAATCATAATGTCAGCTTAGGATCACATCACCATGAAAGAACTTCATCCAACATCCTTATGAGTGCAGGTACCACCAAATAGGTATTTTTCAGATTTGTCTTCCTTGAGCAAGGGAAATTCAGGAAGAGAAGAGGAAAGCAAGACATGTAGTATGTCTAAAAGAGGGAGATCAACTAGAGGTCAAAAGATTAGAAGAAAATTATGTAAACGCATGGAATTTTTTCTTGCTGAAGGGGGGTCATGCTCTTATGATGATGAGAGCATAGGCAACGCCGAGGTGCCCTTGAGGTACAAACATCTACTGAAACAATGGGTACCCAAGGAACTTCCTCCAATAAACATTGATTTTTGTGTCAACGAGAGGATATATCACATAGCACCATCGTCATTACATGGTTCGGGCCTATTTTGCATGGATAGCATAAAGGTCTATTATGACAAAGTTACTGAATTAATGGAGTATGTTGAACCTTTTTATAGTTACAAAGATTGGATGCAACTAGTTCGATATACACAAAGTATGCATATGTATGCATTGTCAGCAAATTATATACATCTAAAAGATAAGGATCAAAATAAAGGAGTGGCTATGTACATTGACAGAAGGCCAAAAGTATCAAGGAATATTACAGGGTTTATTATATAAATAGTACATGACCTGGGTCAACAAATAAGCAACCCAATTGCATATTTGAGGTGCACGAGGGAAACCGTGTATTCCTATGTATGATAAAATCAATAACTCTGGGGGAAGAGTTGCTAATCGATTACAATTTGAATCACTCAGTTACAAACACAGTTACTGTGGGGGTGCTATGTACTATGTACCATTTTACCCAACCTCCAATTAATGACTCCAATATACCATTTCATTCTTATGTTTTTTTTGTAAGTTTATTGGTTTCATTTCGATAATATTTTTTTATATTTAATTTTTTGTCATAGCAGGACATTGATTGTATGGAGAAGGCTCCGACCTAGAGCACAGATAACGATTTATCTTTAGGTGCTTCTACCTGATAGGTTTACCTCATTGTAATTGTACAAATTAGATATGAGGAAAATGTTTTATTATGTTGTTGTTTTGATAATTTTATTGAGTTAATTTCGATAATATTTTTAATATTCTTGTTGTAGTCGACTGATTGAGGAAAGGCACCAGTAGTAGATGAGAGCATCCATAGGGAGGTGCAGTCAATATTATGTGATGATGGCATCGCTTATTCAACAAACCCTCTCGATATGATAAGAAAGACACAAAAAAAATGCAATGAATAAATCCTTAAGTTGTTATTCATAGTGCCTCAAATAGATGAGATAAGAGTAAGGGTTAAAATATTGACTGAGAGATCACAAAACTTGCAAGTAAGCTGTCATGAGGTCTTTAGTTATAACATAAGTTCATTCATGGTTTTATATTTTGTACTCTTTTATGTCATGAACTAAAATATGTGTTGTTTTTACAGGATTTTTTGCGTCCTCATGATGCTCCTAGCCATGATCAGGGTACTGCAAGTGCTACCCGAGGAGTAGGGGTTGGTACAAGTGTCCATCCTGATCTTTCTACACATACATCACATCATCTGACCCCATCATCCATGCCTCTATTGTCATCTGAAGTTTTGGCAACATGTACCATGCAAGCATCCATTAGTGTACCCTCTAGTAGCAAACACATGTCAGAACATGCGTCAGGACATGTACCTAGGGATGTAGAGGCCACTAGTATATAGTCCAATTGAAATTTACTTATTGATCACTCTTTTTAGACTATTGATCCCATGATCATTTTGTAGGAAATGGTGTTTTTTATAAACATCTAAGTGATATTACATTGAAGCTCTTCAGGCCCACCATACGTACATGGTGGAGTTCCCAAAATCAAGATTTAAAAGATGAGCTCATTAATCGTTTAGTTGTGCTCTTCTGTGATAAAACATTCAACCGAACCAAGGTCCTTAAGAAAGTTGGTACCTATCTAAAGTATGTTAGGGACCAATATAGGTCACATTTAGAGAAGAAAAAAAAGTATGGGCATTCCCCCATGATTTTGGAGAGGGAGTAGAAGGACCTAGTGTCAGATGAAAAGGAGAAGGCTAAAAAGAAAAGGAGAAAGATACCACTGGGCCAAGGAAGGTATGTGATACTATCAACAATGTAATTATATATTGATTACTCTTTCTTTTTACATAATCTAACATATTTCAAACTTTTCATTGGCTGCCCGACACATCAAAGGCAACAAAAGAAAGACTAGAAAAACACGGGTAGCACAAACTTAGCTCTAGTGGTTATATGAAATTAGTCACATGAATTGTAAGTATCAATAAATAAAATATTGTACCTAAATAATAAATTGAAAACAATTTTGGTTTTATCACACCATAGAAGCAAAATTCATGATCTTATCCAAAAATGTAGGGCTTTGAATTCAACAGAGTTCCCACAAAAGATGACCTAAAGATTTCCTTCCAGCAAGGCTATCGAGTTGTGGCTGAATGCCTAAGAGTCTTGACTGGGAAAACACAATCTTCCACTGCATCTAAAATGCAAGTAAATAAACTCAATAAAGTTTATTTAAAATTGAATACTTGTGCAATCTATTCAATATTAATTCCCACCATAAAGTAATTACATGCCTATTTTTATTTAACATTCAAGCAATGATAATACTACAAATGACATCAGAATGTAGCCTAGTGAGGGTGGAGCACAACCTATAGATGAAGGTCATGGTGTGCATCCCGGTACTTTAGAGAATGTAGAGCGTGATCAACATGTTGAGCATGATCAGGCTAGAGAAGATCAAGAATGTGATGTGGCCCCATCAGGTAAAGAGTACCACTCTAAAGTTCTTTTAAACATATGTAATTGCAATTGGTGTATTAATTAATGTAATCTTTCATGTTTCAACTTTAGAGCATGTAGAGTGTGATCAACGTGTTGAGCATGATCAGGCTAGAGAAGATCAGGACCATGATGTGGCCCCATCAGGTAAATAGGACAATTCTCATGTTCTCTTAAACATATTTAATTTCAATTGGTGTATTAATTAATGTAACCTTTCATGTTTCAACTATAGATTAGGATTTAGAGGGTGTTCAGCATGTTGAGCATGAGTCTATAACAAAATTTCAGGAACATGATGTGGACCCATCAAGTAAAGAGAACCACTCTAATGTTCTTTTAATTAATGAAATACTTATAACAATAATAATAAAACATATCAGTTTAACATTTCTTTGTTATTGCAGCAGACCCCCCTTGTAGTGGCATCCATGTCATGAGTAGAAGACTATGCATACATTAAGATCATGAGCAAAGGGTAGAACAACTAAAGGGGGACAAATATTGATTTAGAAAATGATACTCCACTTCAAATTTATGTAGCTTTAAAAAAGAAACAAAAAAGAAAGTGATTGTAATCATATCATGACAACCATATTTTTGATAAAATGTAAAAACTGAAAGAATGAATATTATATGTTAATGAATGAATGTGAATATGTTAATTAATGAATGTTATATGTTAATGAATGAATGTTATATGTTATTAATGCATGAATGAATGTTATATGTTATTAATGGATGAATGAATGATTAATGTTATATGATTGGGTATGGGGAATCGAGAGTGATGTGGCTGAGGGAGGAGCCAAATGAGCTTCCACCATCACGTGGTTGGCCCTGTTAAGTAGAGAATATTAAACTATTCTCAAAACAAAGAGAAGCTCAATAAGGTAATGCACTTTTCAATATAAGAAATGCATCATTTGAAGCATCAAACCAATATGCAAAGATGAAAGAAAGTGCTAACTTTTCACTATGGTGGAAGAAAAATGATTCTTTATACCCTGAATCCATGCTTTGCATCATAATTTGAAGTTGTTTCCATTCCAATTTTATGATTTTAGTTTGTTTGTATGGCTTTGTATGAATACCACATTGTGTTGTGTGTGGATTTGGTTTCAAAGCTCTGTTTCTTATGTTTTTAGTGGTGACATAACTCTAAAATTTGACTTTTGTGCATAACAAGTTAGTGGAAAAATTGACAGCTCTGAAGGTTTTAAAGGCTCAATTGAGATAGCTACATGGATATTTGGATCTTGTTGTTGATGGGAGGCTTCGACTTAACCATGAAATTTTGTACCATCTGCAAGTATGCAAAATTTTCTCTACTTACATTCATTCTTGATCATAAATGTTGTAAATGATATTAATGCTTCAAACTTAAGATTCATTTCATTGTTATAATGATCAAAATGTTACACTCTTCTATACATTCAAGCATTCTCTTGCCCCCTACCCTTTGCTCTCTCCCCCCTCCTTTTAAGAATTTTCTTTGTCATAAAAGATTCACATTTCTGTCTCATTTACACAAATTTATCTAAAGTGCTAGGAGTGAATAAAGATATGTAAAATATGATGGATTATGTCTAAACAACAACTTTCCATCTTATAGCTAATTAAATCCTTAATATTTGAATATTTTAGAGCTCGAATAATGCTTGTATATGCATGTGTAGCAATAAGGGAGCCTATGTGAAGATTGAAATTTAAAACATCACTTTGGTATTTTTCCTTAGGCAGTGAAATGATATTTTGAGTAATACAAACCTACACACACATTGATACTTTTTGGCATTGCATTGAGGAAATTTTTTTCTCTTATACCTACCCTTGGCTAGACATGGAGGTATATAATATTGGTTTTTGGGTTTATTCTATAAGTAGTTGATTTCATAGAGGGGGACTAAAATCTTCTTAATGTCATGTATTAGGTGTGAAAGCATATGAATCACTTGCTAAAGGCACCATTTTGTATTCATCCAAAAATTAGTTCATTCTTTTTTTTATGTTTCTTGCATGTGTTTTTTTAAGGCTTTAGACATGTAGCTCAACTCTTTCCTTTGCACTTTTCATCTATTTTGATGATTAGAGTAGATTGTCCTCATAATTTTTCAAGTAGATCTATTTGTAACCTTATTTTCTACCAATCAATTTGCAAACTAGTCACATATTAAGGACCATTTCACTAACTTGTAGTCATCCATTACTTGATATGTTGCAGGTTGTGTATGTGTGCCAATAAATCCTGATGATTGCGAGAACTTGAATCCTACAAGTGTACCCAATCTTTCTCAAGTAAAAGTCTTACCTTATTTTATAGTACTTTAAATGGTTAATTGAAGGTGCTTCTTTAGATCTAAGATAGTTTAAGCCTAGATTAAAATATGGTATTAGATGGGCAGTATAATGATAAAACTGAGGTCCACTGAACACAAATTATGAACATAATTTACTAGACTATGAATAGTGTTACAATTATAATTATTTCTCCTTTACCTACCTCTGCATTAATGAAAAAGATAGCAAATATTGGAAGTTCATTACATGTCTCATGTATGTGTTAGTATTTTAAATTTGTTTAAGTTGTTCAAGATCTTCATTAGGTAAAGAATATGTTCTACAAGCTTTGTTCTCTTGACACTGCTCAACATTTTCCCTACACATTTTCTCTTCAATCCAGACGTTTCTTAACTCCTTCCCTTGTTAGCCCTTGGTTGTTCTCAATTGTAATGCTTTTTCTATGCATCTTGCAGTCTATATGTATGATTAATCATCTCTTCTGAAGCATGGATAACCTTTCGTGGAATTGTTGTTGTAATTAGACAATTTCCATTGTGAGAATAATCATTTAATTTATATGGAAGTAAGTCTTTTTCATATTATTTGACTTGGTATTGTAAAATTTTCTTTGCAGGATTCTCTCAGGGGGAACAACAGAACTGTGATGATAGGTAGAGTTGTACAATGCCATAAATCATTTGGCATTATCAATATATTGCTTATAGAATACTCTGTGCAAGTAAAATGGAATGTGCAATGACAATTGGTTTCAAATTCAAATCTGAATATAAGTACATTATACACAAGAAGATGGTATCTATTATATGATTTAAAGAACCCAAAAATAAGAAAATTAATAGGTCCATTTGTTTACTTTCTCTTAGACACTTGTTTAATCGGTGAGACCCTTAGAATGTCTTTTCGATAAACAGCAGTGTTCAAAACTCCTAAAGAGGTCAGATTGGTGTGACATTAGATCTGTCTTGCCAATGGAAGTCATTGGCAAGACATGGACTATCGGATTGAGTTTTGTATCATGTGTCGATGATCGATCTCTCACTGATGGGTTGGCTTCAGTGGTCATCGCCAAGTGTCTCCATGATGGTACATTTCAACGAATATTTTTCTTAAAAAAAATTGCATTGTTTCATCGCAATTTCAATGAAAACCACTAATGAATTATCGAAAAGGTCTAACAAAGTTGCTATAGCTGCAATGAAGGCTTCATCATAACTCCTTGCCCATTTTGTCACAATTTCAATGAAGGCCATCAACGAATCACAAAAAGGGTCTGATGAAGTTGCTTAGCTGCAATGAAGGCTTCGTTGTAACTCCTTGCCCATTTCTTCACAATTTCGACAAAGGCCACCGACGAATCATAGAAAAGGTCCAACGAAGTTGCTTAGCTATAATGAAGGCTTCATCATAACTCCTTTCCCATTTTGTCAAAATGGTGATGAACTTTTGGTGTTGTTTCGATGCTTCGAAAGAGCCATTGCAATTGCATTTTGGTTGTAATTCATCGGTGGATACACAAAATTTTTGTCAATATTCTGACAAACATCTGAGTCATTTTATGATGTCGACGATCGACAAATCTGCACCCTTATTTCGATGTTTAATTCGTCATCATAATTTCAATGAAAAAATAGTGACGAAATTTTTTCATCAATTCGTCAATTTTCCAACAAATGTTTGTCGAACGACTGATGAACATTCGCCAGAAAATGGAGTCAAATTCAGTAGTGATGGAGGAAATACCAATGGAAAGTCATATGGAGGTTGAAATGAAGATAAAAAGAAGGGTGAAGGCTCTAGTAGCAGCAAAAAACAAAAAGGAGATAACAACTACTATCCTCGTGATCATCTAATAATGGATACCAAAGAGAAAGAGGAAGATCTAGATGAGGAATGGGAAGAGTAGGCTTTTGTGGAACCTGTTTCTAGTGCAGAGAAGGACATAGAACCTATGAGTGTCCTCAACATCAATGAAAGAAAAATAGAAAACTTGAGGGTAATGCACAAGTTGCACATGTAGATGAAGATGTTGAGTCTTCACATTCTGAGGATGTAGAAAGAGGAGAGTTTTTTGTTACTAGAAGAGTCTTGTTGAATGAGGAGAAGGAACCAAGTCAAAGGAAGAATTTGTTTTTCACCAAATGTAAGTGTGAAGGTAAAGTTAGCAATGTTATTATTGATGGACGTAGTATTGATAACCTTGTTTTAGAAGAAATTGTTAGTAAGTTGCAGTTGGAGAGAAGAAGACATCCAAACCCATACCGGATTGCTTTGTTGCAGAAGGACTATAAAGCCTTGGTAAATGGACAATGTCTGGTAAAGTTCAAGATTGGAAATTACCATGATGAAGTTTTGTGTGATACTATTCCTATGGATGTTTGTCATATGTTGTTAGGTAGACCATGGAAGTTTGATCAACAAGTAATACAATATGGACATGCCAACACCTATTCTTTAACAAAGGATGGGGTTTGTCATAAGTTGAAGCCCTTGAAAGAGGTAGAAAAAAAGGTACGTGGTAATGCAAGAATTTTTTTGGTTGATGGAAGAAAGTTCCTAGATTGTATGAGGCATGAGCATATGTGTTTTGCATTGATCCCTAGAATTGAGAAAGAAGATACTACTGAGGTACCTATAAAGATTTCATATTTGTTGAATGAGTTTCAAGATATCATTTTTGATAATGTACTTGAAGGTTTGCCTCCAGTAAGAAAGATTAGTCATTAAATGGACCTGATTCCTAGAGCCAATTTGTTGAATAAGGCTGCTCATTGTATGACTCTAGCAGAAAGTGAAGAGTTGAACATACAAGTCTAAGATTTGTTGAAGAAAGTATTGATTAGAGAGAATTTGAGTCCATGTGCAATACCTACAGAGCTAGCACCAAATAAGGATGGGGAATGGTAGATGTGTATAGATTCTAGAGCCATCAATAAGATCACCATCAAGTATAGATTTCCCTTGCCAAGAATGGATGAAATTTGGATTGTTTGAGTGGAGTTGAGTACTTCATAAAGATAGATTTGAAGATCAAATACCACCAAATTTGGATTAGAGAAGGAGATGAATGGAAGAAAACCTTTAAAACCAAGGAGGGCTTGTACGATTAGTTATTCATGCCTTCTGGGCTAACCAATGCATCAAGCATATTTTTTCAGCTTATGAATGAGGTATTGAAAGAATTTTTATGAAAAATTATTATTTTTTATTTGGATGATATTTTTATTTTTATTAATACATTGGAGGAGCACTTGATGCATATCCAAAGAGTTTTTGAGAAGCTAAGGGAGGAGAAGTTGTTGATTAATTTGAAGAAATGTAGTTTTGTGAAGAGACAATTGGTGTATATTGGATTTTTTGTCTTAGTAGAGGGTCTTAAAATGGATCTAGAGAAGATGAAAGTTATCATTAAATGGCCTACTCTGAGGAATGTTACAGAGGTAAGATCATTTCATGGTATAAAAATTTTATTAAGAATTTCAATAGTATTTTTGCACCTCTAATTGAAGCGATGAGAGGGGATAGAAAATAGTTTAAGTGGACTGTAGGATCAGCTAAAAGTTTTGATATGATGAATAAGAAAGTTATAGAGCAACCTATTTTGGCACTTCCAGATTTCAATAAGGTCTTTTAGGTAGATTATGATGCTGGTGGCATTGCCATAAGAGATATTTTGAGTCAAGAAGGTAAGCTTGTTGCCTATTTTAGTGAGAATTTGAATGATGCTAAGAAGAAATAATCTATCTATGGTCAAGAGTTTTATGCTATAGTTCAGGCTTTGAAGAAATGGAGACACTATTTATTTCCAAAATAATTTGTTTTATATATTGATCACCAGGCTTTGTGGTATCTCAATAGTAAAGGAAAGTTAAATCAAAAGCACTTAAAGTGGGTTGAGTTTTTGCATAGTTATACCTTTGTTTTGAAGCACAGGAGTGGAATGTCAAACAGAGTTGCAGATGCTTTGAGTAGAAGGAATTTTTTTTGATAGAAATGGATATAGAGGTTGTTGGGTTCAATGAACTCAAGAGTTTATATCCTAAAGATCCAGACTTTGCAAAAGCTTGGAAGGATTTTTTGGACCCTGTTACATTCGATAGGATGAGAAGGTTGGATTTCTTAATCCAAGATGGGATGTTGTTTAGAGGAATCCAATTGAGCATTCCAAGGAGTTCTATGAGAGAGAATATAATCAAGGAGAAGCATAGTGGAGGACTAGCTGGACATTTTGGTTGAGATAAGACCATTTCTCTTGTCGGTGAGAATTATTATTGCCCAAAGTTACAAAAATATGTGATGAATTTTGTACAAAGTTGTAGAGTATGTCAGATGGCGAAAGGAACAAGTCTAAATACTGGATTGTTTCAGCCATTACTTGTACTTGAGAGGCCATGGGAGCAAATTAGCATGGATTTTGTTCTTGGCTTTCCAAGGACACAAAGAGGGCATGATTCCATATTTGTGGTGGTAGATAGATTTTCAAAGATGACAATTTTCATTCCATGTCATAAAACTAGTGATGTTCATATTGCAGAATTTTTTTTCAGAGAGGTGGTGAGACTACATGGTCTACCAAAGAGTATAGTTTCAAATAGAGATACCAAATTTGTTGGTTAATTATGGAAGAAACTATGGAAGAATTTGAAGATAGATTCGAAGTTCAATTTTGCACACCATCCACAGACTGATGGACAAATGGAGGTGGTGAAAAGTATTTTGGGTAACCTACTAAGATGCTTAGAAGGAGATAAGCCCAAGCGAGGGGATTTGATTATACCACAGGCAGAATTTTCTTACAACAATTTTGTCAACAGGAGCACTGGTAAATCACCATTCCATATTGTGTATGGGAGTAGTCCAAGAACTACTTATGAATTGAGAAAGATGGATAAGGGGGAGAAGAGTAGTGTTGAGGCTCAATATTTTGCTGAGCACCTAAAGAGTTTGCACAAAGAGGTGAATAAACATATGAATAAGATGAACTCACAAAATAAGCCTCAAGCAGATCAAAAAAGGAGATATAAGGAGATCTAAATTGGAGATAAATTCATGGTTCATTTGCAAAATAAAAATGTTTCCAATTAGTACATATAACAAGTTAAAGATGAAGAAGTTTGGACCATTGAAGATCCTGAAGAAGCATGATTTAGGAAATGCTTACAAGGTAGAGTTACCTAGTGGAATACATATTTCTCCTATGTTCAAAATTGTTGATTTGATAGAGTATCATGAAGGTGATATAGAGGGGGATTGTTAAGAGAATAGTGAAAAATTCCATAACCTAGTTCAGAGAAGGAAGAGATAGAAGAAATCTTGGATTGCCATGTGGGTAGAAGCATGAGAAATAGGAAATATGCAGAGTGCTTGGTGAAATGAAGAGGAAGGCTCATTGAAGATTCATCATGGTTATCTAAGGTTGTGGTTAACTATCTTGGTTTCCCTCTAACTCTTGAGAAGTGACAGGGTTACTTTTCAAATTACCCTAGGTGTTTGATGCAAGAGCATCTAGTGGTGTAGGGAAATCTTGTATCACCCAAAAAAAATATTTTCTATATTTTCTTTATTTTTTTTAGTCTGATGATGGAACTTAAAGGGTGTAAGACATTCAGGCGTCAAAAATAACAAAAAATGGGAGCTTACTATTTTTAGTATTCAGCCTAAATGGGCTCGTATGGACATAAAAATTTACCCCAAGGAGCAAAGCTAAAAAAATTTCCAATTGCGAAAAAATCACCTCAATACCCTACACAGTTTGGGAGATATTAAAGTTTTCATCCCAAGAAATTTCTTCAATACAGCTTCAATTTCATATATGAAGGCTTTAGAGGCCTTGAAACAACTTGAAAGTATTGAATACCCAAGAGGGGGGTGAATCAATATCTGTATACGTCTAAAAATGGTCATGATTAATCAAGCTTGTTAATTAATTAAATATAAATTATTTAATTAATCTTCTAAAGTCATCTACATATAAATAAACTTAATCATTTATTTATATTGTTCACTCTTATAATTCTTCTACCTTGATTAAATAAACAACTTTATTTAATTATTACCATCTTCCATATTCCTCTTAATTAAATTAAATAAATTTTATAAATTTATTTATATTAATTATCATGTTATCCTAAATTTGAATATTTGAATTCAAATAATGGAATATTCCTCCAAACACCCTCTTCATCTCATAGTTAAATTAAATATTATAAATATTTAATTACCTTCTAAATTTATCTCTTACACATAATTAAATATTACTTATTTAATTATGTAAACTTCTAAATTCATCTCTCACACATAATTAAATATTACTTATTTAATTATGTAAACTTCTAATTTCATCCTCACATATAATTAAATAAGTTATTTATTTAATTATTAAATCCATTCTCAACTCATTCTTCAAATGGCAACCTTCCTTCATTTCTGAATGGGAAAAATTGAAGAAAAGGAAACCTTCTATTTCTTTCTAAACTCTCAAAAATCTCTTACTGTTCATCCCAACAAGCTTGATCTGAACCATTAATCATGGTAGCCAATCAAATTCTTTCAAGAACTCTTTAAATACATGTGCAAATCCAAGCATCGGTTACGAACACACACACGAACAAAGACACGCAATTATGGTTACTCTTTTGCATCTATAGCATTTCAGCAATAATCATATCTTAGCAGTAATCTGATCATAGCATAGCATAATCTTGCATTTTAGCATCATATGCATTTTGTTTAAATCTCATTCTCTAGTCGTCCATTTCGTTGAGCTTGGCACATAGAATCTGAGAGCAACTTGAACCAACGAAATGTTGGAGATAGAGAGAAATAAGATGACTTTGAAGAAGCTGCTATAAAGAGTTTGTTAATTTTTCTTTCAGTTTCTTTGAAATAATGTTTTATTGAATGTGTTTTGAATCCTTTATAACAGACATATTTTCATACACACATAAATTGGCGCCCACCGTGGGGCCCTGCCCTGATTTTGATCTTTTTCTGTAGAGCATTCTGATAGGTTTATGCGTTCTGGAGTTCGGCTTTCAAAAATATTCCACATTTTAGCACATCCGACACCTTCTACAGTGCATCTAGGGAGTTTGATTTTTTTGTTTTGCAGGTTTTTTTTTAGCCCATCTGGTGACTGTTTTGGTGCTTCTGAGAGTTAATTTAGTGCATTTGAGAAACAAAATAGCGCATATAGTCTCATTTCATTTAGAGATAAATCTACACTTAATTAAAGTAGCACATTTAGGAACTGTTTTAGCACATTTGAAGTAGATTTTAGTGCATTAGTGATGCATTATTTAGAATTAAATATGCATTTAATCAGAGTATCGCATTTGAGGACTGTTTTAGTGCATTTGGGATTTTTCAGTGGTTCATATACTATCTGTTTCAGCACATATATTATCTATTTTGACACATATATTATCTATTTTGACGCATTTATTGTATGTCTCTGCGCATCTGGGTTGTAACACAAAAACAAGATTATGAGTCTAATGCATTCCATAGATAGAATCTTTTCTAGTTTAAAATGAATCAATCTAGGATAGTCACCACACTTTGATCGTGTAGTTAAAAAGAACCCCATACCTGTTGTGAAGCAATATCTTCACTTAGCATAAATCATTGTGCATTAAAATGAATCTGTTTACTGTGCTTAATTATGCTTGAAAGTGGTAGGTGACTATTCTCTCACTCTATGTAAGCTAGTTGATTAGAAAGATAGACCCACTTCATCCCTGTGTAACCCCTATGCAATAATCGAAGTATCCTCTCCCCTTGTGTAGTAATGTGATCCTGGGTGTAAGAGAAAAGATTATTGCCTATAGAAATTGGGCCTACCTAGGGATTTCATCACCCCAACACGACTCAAACTGACAATGGAGCTAAAGCCAAGCTACCCCCGACTGGTATACAAATGTGAATCTTAAGGGAAAGCCTAAGATTACGAGTGTGGATGTGTCATATGGACAGAGTAGTACTCCCATAAACCCTATTGAGCTTAACCTCTTTGGGATAGAGTGCCACCTAATTGGTGATTAATCTCTTGCCCCATGTATGGCCACTCGAACGAGGGTCGTGAATTAAAAACCATTGTGTAGTAGCCAAAAATCTTCTATTTGCTAGCGCAACACTAGTCGGTGTGAAGGCATCCACACTTTCGCAATCTGTAGTAGAGGTGATCAATCCACCATGGGAGTTTCAAGGGGGTTGGAAGCTTGGTTGGCCTGAGAAGAGAGTGCACTGTAAGGGGGAGCCCGTGCAACCAAGCTTCTGAATTGACATGCTATAGATATGCGGTTGGGGAAACCCGCGTGGAATCTAGCAGATATTGTCCTAGCTTTACCATAGGATGTGCTTGTCTTATCTATTTTTGGTTACATTCCACTTAATTTAGAGTGTTTTTTGTGTTTTCATTAACATTAATTCAGATAAAAGATCATTCGAAATGAACATGAAAAACAACAACTGAAATCATTCAAAACAGTTCGTATCTTTTTGTCCAGTGAACATACTAATATTTCTCCCATGCTTAGAAAGTGGAAATCAACAAAATTCATCAAGAAACCCAAGAAACAATTAGGGTACAAGAAAACATTGCAAAGAAAAAATTTGTACAAAATTTGACACGTCCTTCTTCATTACCGCAAATTTCTTCATAGATACCAAGACTTTGTTAGAGGATTCACTGACGAGTACGCTATAGATCCTTTGGATTCACGAGCTTATTATCAGAGATTAGCCCTATCTCAATGACATAATTTTAATCAACCTCTTGATTTTGATAATATAACACAACCTTCTATTGAATATCCATCACATCCCAATCAAATCCTTTAGTGATTTTAAAACCTTTCTTCGAAAGCAAAGATCAAATCTTTAAAAGTGCACTTTTCAAACAAATTTCTGATTATTGATTCAACTTCCCCAACAGGATTCTAACATCCTTCATCATCGGAAGCCACAATCAAAAATTAGGAACATCTTTGATCATATCATAAGATTCACATCTTATTAGATCAAGATATCATTATTGTTGCACTTGTCAGAACTGTGATCTAAGTCTAGAAGAATTCTTCAAAATCATATTCCTATCAAGCTCTCGATACAATAAATTGAAGGATGAAATCCAACAAGAAGGTCATACCCAAAACACTCAAGAAGAAGGTGAAAGAAATCATCCTCTTTACAGTATAGATCATAATCCACTTTTCAACAACGACGTGGATAACAGAGAAGAAAATCCATTCCACAACTACAAAGACATGAGCAAAACCCATATAGATAGTGATCATGAACGAGATGAGGAACATCTTAAGAGGCTGAGCAAGATCCTAAATTTCACAAATCCATAGAAAAGATCTTGTAGTGTGATAAAGAAAATTATTTCCTCTATTTAGCTGACCAAGGAGCTAAATTACCTCATGACTTTGATACTAAGAATTTGAAAACAAACCTGAAGAAACACCCCTGTTTGATCTTAGTGCTTTGACTCAACAGATTAAGGCACTTTAAGGACAAGTTAAAGAGTTACAAGGGGGAACCACAACAAAGAAATATACTCTTGAGGAAATTTTTCCTTATCCTTTAGATCGAAGCCTCCACATGATTCCATTTCCCAAACATTGTGAAATTCCAAAATTTGACCGTTATAATGGGAAATCAGATCCAATCAGTCATGTTAGAGACTTCTGAAACATGACTTTGGGGTTCGCTCATGAAGACACTTACTTGATGCGTTTGTTTCCTAGGAGTCTTGGGGGTCACTTTGTGGAATGGCTATCAAAAATCACACCCCTTGTCAAGACATTTCAAGAATTAATCAAGCTATTTATATCACAGTATGCCTACAACATCCAACACCAAATCACTATGATAGATCTCTACAAAGTTACGCAAAATCCAGGTGAATATTTTATTACTTTTCTTCAAAGATGGAGAAGAATGTTCAATAGATATTCTCGTCCTGTTCCTGAAAAGGAAAAGATGGTCGCCTTCATTAACAGCTTGAATTTAGAAATGAGCTATCATTTGAATTTACATTGTCCTTCCTTTTGAAAAATTAATTGAAGATGCTATAACCATTGAAAGTGATTTGGTCAAAAGAGGAATAATAAAACTTGACAAGGACAATCCTAGCTCATCCAATCATCACAACAATCAGGACAAGTCTAAATTTTAGACTCGTAACAAGAATGCGGTGAATGATGGTGTTGTTGATGCGAATCATGTCTCAACTAAGCCATTTTTTCTTAGCACCCCAAGTGCTCCTCACAACAACAACTATAACAATGTCAACTCGGTCACCAATCAAGGAAACAATCCTCCTCCAAAGAATAATGTGAATCAAAATTCTGCTCCCAATGAAGGGACTGCCAAAAAACAAGGTTACCGGGGAACCATTAACAATAGCAACTCCTTAGGGAATACCTTGAATACAAATCCACAACGATTTTCATTCTTCTCTAATAGAAGAACTTACACTCCACTAGGTCAATCTTTGGAATCTGCATTCCAAGAATTGATGGCTAAAAATGTCATTACCTTTCCACCCCAACAAAACTATGAACCCATTGTAAATCCTCCATCATGGAACAAGGCATACTATTGTGACTATCATCAGTGCAAAGTTCATCGCACAAATAACTGTCAAGCCTTGAAGAATACCATTCAAGACCTAATCGAAAATGGCACCATCACAATAGAAGGACATCAACAATCAAATGAAGAACACCAAGATTTTCATAATCCTTTGCCCAATTATCAAAAGGATGAGTCTTCTAGAAAAAGTGTGAATCATATTGAGGATTCAATAATTAATCATATCTACACTAATGATGAACGGATCAATGTTATTAAAGTCAATGAGAAGATTGAATATAGAGAAGTCAATGCAACAACAAGGGCGCAAGCCAAAGTTGTCTTAAAGGGTGCCTCTTCAAAATCCATTGGATCTCCACCTCAACCTCAATATGACTTAGTCCACCAACTTCAAAAAACTCCTGCTCAGATTTCTATCTTAGAACTCTTGAAGATTTCCCCAACACATAAGGAAATTCTCGAAAAGGTTCTCATTGAAACAACTGTATCCACTGATTTGGATGTGGACCAATTTCAAGCCATGCTAGGACACTTTTCCTCACCCACATGCTTCTCATTCTCCAAAAAAGATGACGTTTCCATAACTCATCCCCATAATTCATCATTATACCTAGAGGTCATGGTTCACAAGTTTCATGTCAGACAAGTTCTAATAGATGGAGGTGCTAGTTTGAACATATGTACCATGAAGTTGGTTAAAGCTTTAGGATTTTCTGAGGACTCCATTGATCCTAGAAGAAAGATTACTATTAAACCCTATGATGATGAGGAAAGAGCGTCCAAGGGTTTAATCACACTAACAATCAAAGTGGGACCTCTTATCAAAAATACTTTTTGTCAAGTATTAGATTGTGATCTTGCATACAACATCTTGTTGGGTCATCCTTGGATCCATGAAATGCAAGCTGTCCCATCCACGTATCATCAATGTCTTAAGTTTCCTTATGATGGGCAGGAAATCACGATACCAGTCGATAAATCAAAGGTCCAAACTTGTGCCAACGTCAAAGCTAGCCAAGATACTTTGGTTCCTAACAATCGAGAAGCTCATGCTAGTACTTCTCTCGAGATTGATACATAAATTAGTCAGGTAACCAATAGTTTTGACAAGAAATTGAAATTCAAGGACCATGGAGTCAGAGAGTACTCTTTCTGTTTGGCTAATTTGTAACCTACATTACCTCGGTCACAGGGACATCCTTCTATTATGCAACATCAAATATCAGCAATGTCAACATCAACACAACCACCAACAGAGCCAAGCACAAAGTTTAATAGATGATTCATCAAAGAAAGATTCCCCATGGAAGATCCTAAAGATAGGGAAATTCTAAACTGGTTGTAAAAAGATGAAGAGGAAATAGTCTATAATCTCAAATTACCAACAAATATATATGGAAAAGGATATTCAATCATGCAAAAGATGGGCTATGATAAGGGTCCTATCGGAAAAAGAAAAGGAGTAGTTGAGCCTATTCACCTTCGAGGACTTGTTGCAAAAGAGAAAATAGGATTAGGCTATGATACTAACTCAAAAGAAAGAACATCCAAACAATTGCATGGCACTATCTTTACATTGCAAGAAGGTTTTGATCCAAGAGAAGCATGTTTGGCAACAATTCAGAATTTCATGGATAATTACTCCAACACAGACTTTGTTGAATATGAATGGGACACCATTTACAATGATTATTTTTGGAGGGACAAAGAGGTTGATGTAATACACTAGTATAACCCAACTCTAATTAAAGGTGAAGGTTCAGGGACCCAAACACAAGAATTCAAACTATAAAGTCACTATGATTCTAGTGATACTGAGTCAAATTTAAACGAACAAGATTATCATGGGGACAGTGCCATCATTGATCCACCTCATACCTCAGATCCTATAGTCAACTCCGTTATGACCCTAACCATGGCCGATTTCACACAACCCAATGACCTGCTATCTTTAATCCATCCTAATCTCATTGATTGGGATTCATCTGAACCTATCAGTATACCTATGTTTCCAAGTGATGAACCTATCATAAACTTCCTTTCCACAGACAACACAAATGATGGTTCCACCAGCGATTCTTGGCATAGAGTCTTTGATCAGGAGAGTGTTAATTTTCCTAGCTACAAAATAAAAAATGAAAAAGAAAGATCTAATGGTGAAAACTAGAATATGGCAGTATTAAATAAAAAAAAAAGATAAAATAAAGAGCTTATTAGATGGTGAAAACCTTTTTAAGGCACCAAACGATGGGAATCTTGACACTCTCCCAGAGCATTACCATGAGCGATCGCCTATTTTGATTCAGCCTACAAATGTTGTCAATCTTGAAACTTCAGATAAGCCAAGGATTTTACAGTTAGTTGCATCACTGACAGAGAAAGAAATACCAGAGTTCATGGATTTCCTAATAGAAAATCAAGTCAACTTTGCTTCGTCTTATGTGGACATGGCAGGTCTTGATCTTGATCTTATCATGCATCACTTGTCTATCAAACCAGAGGTTAAGCCTATGAAGCAAAAACTCAGAAAAATGCACCCCCATGTTGCATTACTAGTTAAGGAAGAATTGAGAAAACTCCTTGATGTGGGCTTCATAAGATCAATCGACTACGCAGAATGGATCTCCAACATTGTTCCTGTATCCAAGCCAAATAAGAGTGTCAGAGTGTGCACAGATTTTGAGGATCTTAATAAAGCATGTCCTATGGATGACTTCCCACTGCCAAACATCAAAACTATAGTTGATTTGACAGCTGGCCATGCCATGTATTCATTAATGGATGGTTTTTTTGGTTACAACCAAATCAAGATTGCATCCGAAGACCAAAAGAAAATAACTTTCACATGTCCATGGGGAACCTACTATTGGAATGCCATGCCTTTTGGTTTGAAGAATGCTGGGGCTACTTACCAAAGAGCCATGACTATAATTTTTCATGACATGATGCACACATTCATGGAAGATTATGTAGATGGCATCCTAGCAAAGTCATACACTAGAGAAGGACATCTAGAAATATTATTCAAAATATTTGTAAGATTGGAGAAATTCAAAGTTCACCTCAATCCCAAAAAATGTGTCTTTGGGGTCACATTTGGAAAAATCCTAGGATACATAGTCTATGGAAAAGCAATTGAAGTAGATCCTACCAGAATATAGGCAATCATGAAAATGCCTCCCCCAAGGAATATTAGTCAGTTGAGATCATTACAGGGATGACTTCAGTCTATACGAAGGTTCATTGTACAACTAGTCGAAAGAAGCCTACCTTTCACACATCTACTGCATAAGAATGTTCCTTTCAAGTGGGATGATAAGTGTGAGATGGCCTTTCAACAAATCGAATAGTACCTGATGAACCCACCAGTTCTAGTACCACCAAATCCAGACAAACCACTGATCTTATATATTTCCTCAATAGAGACATCTTTGGGGGCATTGCTAGTGCAAGAAGACTCTATGGGAAAGGAACATGCAATCTATTATATTAGCCACACATTGATAGGACATGAACTCAACTATACTTTCATTGAGAAGGCTTGCCTAGCAGTGGTCTTTGCTTCACATAAATTTTGACACTACATGCTAGCTCATACAATCAATCTTGTCACAAAGATTGATCCACTCAAGTATCTATTAAGCAAAGCATCATTGACCGGGATGTTAGTAAAATGGGTAATGATCCTGAGTGAGTTTGATATCCATTGTGTTGATTGCAAGGTAATCAAAGGAAAAGTTATCATTGATCAATTAGCTGAAGCACCACTACAAGTCAACTACCCCCTACACATTGAATTTCTAGATGCTGATGTCTTTACTGCAGAATCCAAACAACCATGGTCCCTATATTTTGATGGTTCTTTCATTCAACATGGATCAGGGGCAGGCATACTTTTCATCACCCCCCAAGGACACACCATTCCTCAGTCATATAGGCTAATGTTTCATTGCACCAACAACATAGCCGAATATGAAGCATTAATCACTAGACTTAAAATAGCATTGGAATGGAGGATTGCAGAGTTACAAGTGTATGGAGACTCACAGCTAGTCATTAATCAAATCAATGATGATTATCAGACCAAAGATGACAAACTATTGCCATATAAAAAGATGGTCGACAATTTCAAGAAGTACTTTGTGAACATCAAATTCACACAAATTCCAAGGCTTAATAACAAAGCAGTCAATGCCATGGCCACGATTGCATCATTGTTACAACTCCCTGAAAATCAGGCTCGCTATGAATTTCTGGTGGAACAATCATTTACACCTACCTATGACACACCTAAAAGCCAAATCATTTACCACTTGGTGGGATCCGATTCACATTGGTATCAAAAGATTTATGCCTACCTAAAAGATGACATTTTACCACCTGATTTATCCCATAACCAAAAGTGAAATTTTATCTGCCAATCCTCGTGCTACACTCTTATCACCGACACCCTTTATTGTTGTGGTCTTGATGGTACTTTACTTCGATGTCTTGAATGTGATGAATCTAACCAAACTTTACAAGAAGTTCACGATGGCATTTGTGGTACTCATTCGAGTGGACTAACCTTATCCAAAAAATTGATTAGAATGGGTTACTACTGGCCTACAATGGAGAGGGAATCTTTTACTTTTGTGAAAACATGTTCAAAATGCTAGATTCATGGGAATCTTATTCATGCTCTTGCATAGGAACTTCAACCATTCACACCAACCTAGCCATTCTCCCAATGGGGATTAGATCTAGTGGGAAAAATCCATCCTTCATCATCGAATGGGCATAAGTTCATCATCACAGCCATAGATTATTTTACCAAGTGGATTGAGCAAGTACCTCTTAATAAAGTTACTAGCAAACAAATATCATCCTTCATACTCAACTATATTATATGTCGGTATGGCATTCCCAACTCCATCATCACAGATAATGGACAACCTTTCAAGAATCAGGATGTTGTTGAACTTTGTGAGAGATTCCATATTCAACATAGATATTCAACACCTTACTATCCACAAGGGAATGGCCAAGCAGAGGCTTCAAATAAAACAATATTGAAAATTTTGAAGAAGACTGTGAATGGTGTAGGGAAAGATTGGCATGTTCAACTCAATCCTGCCTTATGGGCCTACAAAACTAGTGTATGCACGCTAATAGGAGCAACGCCATTTGCTCTCATCTATGGAGTAGAAGCTATCTTACCTCTAGAAGTTGAAATCCCATCACTTAGAGTATCACTGAAGGGCCTCACAACAGATGAGGAATATAGAGTTTCCTGACTACAAGAGCTAGAACTCCTAGATGAAAAGAGACAAAGAGTAGCTAACCATTTGAAATCATACCAATAGATGATGTCTCACAGCTATAATCACAAAGTAAAGCCATGTACCTTTCAGGTAGGTGATCTGGTTTTAAAAGAAAACCCACAAAATCAGCAAGATAGAGAAAATAAAGGAAAGTTTGAACCAAACTAGCTAGGTCCTTATGCAGTTATTTTCATCTATGGTTCAGGATCATACAAGCTATCAACGCCAGAAGGGGACCTATTTGACGAACCCATCAACAGCATGCACCTGAAGAAATATTATGTTTAAGTCAGAAAAGTCCTGAAAAAATCCAAAAATAGCAGAAAATGTCTTGAAAAAATCCAAAAAAATCATAAAAGTCCTAAAAAAATCCATCAACAACATGCACCTAAATAAATATTATGTTTAAGTCAAAAAAGTCTTGAAAAAATCCAAAAACAACAGAAAAAGTCCTTAAGAAATCCAAAAATATCAAAAAATTCCTAAAAAAATCCAAAAATAGTAGAAAATGTCTTGAAGAAATACAAAAAAAAGAAAATGTCCAAAAATAGCAGAAAATGAAAAGAAATACAAAAAAATCAGAAAAGTCCTAAAAAATCCAAAAATAGTAGAAAATCTCCTGAAGAAATACAAAAAAATCAAAAAAGTCTCCTGAAAACAAATCCCAAAAACAGCAGAAAATGTCCTTAAAATTTTTTTTTAAAAAAAATTCATAGGGTGAAAACCTAGCAACAGGTAGTCTATTGACAAGAAAAATGCAATAAAAACAAATAGTGAAAATCTAGCAAACAAACACTATTTGTAGCTCTCCATCTATTAGTTCATGTTCTACACTTGGCTTCTCAGCCTTCATTTCATCCATCTTTTCATCATCTTAGGGTCATACCGACATCATATTGTCATCATTTTCCTAGAACGATAACGTCTCACCATGGCTTGATTAATTATACATATTCATTTAAGCAAGTTGCATCAATACTGGGGGCAAACATTGACATACTGGGGGCAACCAACTTTCATGTTTTACCGAAATAGCAAGACAATGACATCAAATCAAATCATGCAAACAAACAATCGAATCATAGGAACAATTATCCAATCATTGATCCAAAGCACAATAGTTTTTAGTGAGTACCATGTCATGACTCATATCTGGATGATCTAAAAATCTGAATAATGTTTGGAATAACAGTATTTCATTTTGAACAATGGTTGTTTAATTTTCGATATCATCTCTCTGAGCACACTCGATGATGCACTGAACTAGAGTGGTGAGGAAAGAGAATGATTTTTCTTTGTCCATTGTCTTGAGGTTAACTATCCATTGTTGCCAATATGTCATGACACATGCTTTCCAAAGCTTATCATTGACGACATTTCCAAATTTTCATCAGAAGATGGTTAGTCTTTGTTTTTTATGCAAGAAATGCTCAGGTCATCTTGATTCAAATATACCTCGATGCTTGTGTGTACTTTCTATGTCAAAAATCATGAAAGTTGTACTTAGGTCATCATTGGTGCTAATTTCCCCTCTGATGCTTGTACATACTTCCAACATTTTAAATGCTCTATGATGATTCAAGAAAGATGGCAAAAAGGTCAACAAATGGTTTGTTTCATTTAATTGCATTTCATTTTAGGTCATTGTACATATCTGTATACTGGATTTGCATCAGAGTTTTTGAAAGGCTAACAATAACATCAATGGCTGCCATGTCTCTTTAGACTATTTGTGGAGGACATTCACACATTTGTTTCATCATCATCTTTCATCTTCATTATCACTTATCATTTCATGTACCATTTCATTTATCATTATCATCCATATCATTTCATTTATCATATCATTTATTTCATTTCATTTATCATATCATTTATTTCATTTCATTTATCATATCATTCATTTCATTTCATTTATTATTTATCATTCATTTGCATACCATTTAGATTATTCATCATCTTCATATCATTATCATTTATCATTTCATTTGTCATTTCATTATCATTCATTTCTTATCATCTTCATTTATCATTTCATTAATCATTATCATTTCATCTAGGTCCTTTCATTTATTATTTATCATTCATTTGCATATCATTTAGATTCTCTATCATCTTCATATCATTAACATTTTATCATTTTTTTCAATCCATTTTCATTTCACACATTTGCATCCCATTTATCATTCATTTTGCTTATCATTCTCACTTATCAATTCACATATCATTCATTTCATTTCATTTATCATCTTATTATCATTCATATCATTTCATTTATCATCTTAGTTATTTCATTTATCATCTTATTCATTTCATGTCATTTATCATATCATTATTATTCATTTCATATCACTTTCATTTATCATTTCATTATCATACATTTCATTTCACTTCACTTATCATTCATCATTATCGTTCATTATTAATCATTTCATTTCACCACGTATCATTTATCATCTTATCATACATCACATTCTTATTATCCATTTCATTTCACATCATTATTCATATCATTTGTCACATTACATTCTATCATTTTCCATATCAATTCATATTACAAATTCATGATGCATATCATAAACACAACATTCATTTTCCATCATATTTTACTTGCACAAACATTCCATACATACATTTTCATATCATTTTCAAACAACATTTTCATAAAACATATCAAATATCCCATGACATATTCTCATAATCACATCCTAGGTCATCCACCTGCATGACATCATTAGTATGCATCATCCATCATTTTTATCATCATCATACATACATCAAATCAAATCATCCTACATATCACATTAGTCATCAAATCATTAACATGCATACCAAAATCCATAACATATAGAAATAAATGCATATCACATAATCATCCCATAAGTGCACATCACATCATCAAAAATCATCGCCGCTACATATCATTGCTCATCATAAATAATACAAATGTCCAATGTCCAAGGAAACTGAAAAGTATAAAGAAATATACATGAGATATGATCAAAATCAATATACATGCTCCAAAAATGATAATGTGTAGCATCACAAAACTAGCTAGTCGATGCCCCTAATGGAGCCAGTCTAGAAGGAGGTGGCCTGCCACTAGTACCTGCGCCTGGATCCTGCCAAGGCCCAGTCACCCCTAGGCTCTGTGTACCTGTCCGTGACCTGCTCCTGGTCCTAGTATGGGACTGTGGGAATTGCTCTCTATGCTCAGGAGGACATAACTCCTCATATCAGACTTTGTAGTACTCTGCCTCCCATGCCATCTCCATACCCTCTGCAATAGCCTCCCGCAGGGATGCGCTTTGAATGGTACCCATCAGCCTTTGTGCAACACTCTTGGCCTCTACCGCTCTCTGCCTTAGTGCATATCTCTCTATCATCACTTGGGCTAACTATGGGTCTGGGGCAGGTGCATGTGCCTATGCCTATGCCTGTGCCTGTACTAGTTGTGCCTGTAGTTGTACAACCAATCCCTGTGCCTACACCAACTAACTCTGCAACTACACTTGTCCCTACAGTGTCTGCACCTAGGCTCGTAAGGTGGCTATTTGTCCCTACTGAGAGGAGGATCCAACCTTGATCATTGTCCGCCTCCCAATCCCTGTCCTCGGTCGCCGCATGATTTGGACACCCCTCAAAATATCTGGCCTTGGCCTTTCTGGCACCTGCCCCTCATCTCTACCATCATCTTTGTCATCCCCGTCAGAACTCTCCTCCTCTCCCCTCTCTGCCTCCTCTCCTCCAACTGTTGCCTAGTCACCACCAGCCACATCCTCTTGTCTCACTGCCCCTGGCTGTGGTACTACCAAAATAGGTGTTGGCACATTGGGATTGGTAAACCGTGGAAAGGGACATGTGTGATAATATACTAAGTACTCATTTGACATACCAGCATCAACAATATCTCACCTATCATCCCATGCCTTGGGAGCTAATGCCATGAACTTTGTATATCCTATTTGATAATAAATGCATGGCCCCCATCCAGCCTCATCTCTACTCTATGCATAATGTGCAACCCCCTGTGGCATCCCCTATGTGAAACTAAACTACCACTGCACCCGCAATGCCAGAAACCTCTCAATGATGAAAGGATTCCTCCCTATCAAAAACTAAGGAATGCCTACAAACGACATCTCCAAGTCATCTGTGTCCCATGGCTCACAATCAAGGTAGGGTCGCCATACCACTACATCCATATCCTCCAGGCATCGTCTCTAGTAATCCACCTTGCCCAGCTTGGGCTGGACAAGGAACATGGCATAAGCATACACATAAAGCCTACCTGGTGGCCTCACTCTGGGTCACGCTGGTCTCATCACAACAAGATGCTCCCATGCCCATATTTGTAGTAGTGTCATGCCGCATGACAAACTGGAAGCACCCCTATATACTAATTGATGTAAATCATGATATAGGTGGGCTAACATACAACTCCCCCATGTGTATCTCTATGGCTCTAGCAACATCTGCTCCAGATTCCTCCCCCATCCCACCGATAGTCCCTTTGACTGGCGTTCCGGACAAAGGAGACCTCAAATAAATGCACCCAAAACTGTAGGAAAGGTTGGATATCCTCGAAAGTCAACCCATGGTACCCAATACCCTGCTATGTGCGCATCACCATATACCCTCCTCAGAGCATCTGTACCCCCAAGCTCCTTGTGATCATAGAATACAAGGGCACCAACCACTGGGATACCTAATATCCTATGCACATCCTCCAAAGTCACGGTCACCTCACTAGTCGACAAATGAAAGGTGTTGTGCTATGAATTCCACCTCTCTACCAGTGCAGTCAATAGTCCCATGTTGACCCGAATCGATGGCATAGCCAATAAGGATCTCAATCTACATATGTCTATCAATGCTACATCAGCGGGTGTCAACTCGGGTATCCTATCCCACCCTGCCAAGTGTTGCTCCCTAATCTAGAGGTTTTTGAAAACCTCCTATTTTTTTAATTATCACAACAAAAATCAACATAACCATATCACTGATTCAATCTCAATCAAGCATCATCAATCTGACTCATATCTATCAAGTGATCCATATCAATGCGCAATTTATCTATCAAAAGGAAATCAATCATCTACTATTTGTTTTTCTATTGCAGAAAGCAAATTTATCAAAAGGAAATCAATCATCTACTATTTGTTTTTCTAACACAGAAAGAAAACTTATCAAAAGGAAATCAATCATCTACTATTTGTTTTTCTATCGAAGAAAGAAAATTTATCAAAAGGAAATCTATCATCTACTCTTTTTTTTCTATCGCAAAAAGAAAATTTATCAAAAGGTAATCAATCATCTACTATTTATTTTTCTATTGTAGAAAACAAATTTATCAGAATGGAATCAATCATCTACTATTTGTTTTCTATTGCAGAAAGCAAATTTATCAAGCACTTTATCAATCATTTACTCTTTGTTCTCATACAAGGGAAACAAAGTTATCAGCTATCTACTCTTTGATTTCTATTTTGGAAATAAAGTTATCAACATAGTATCAGATTTTCTATTCACATTAGCAAGATGACAAGACATTCTTGACCAAGGAAATCAAGTATGCATCATCATTTTCACATAACTCTCATCCAATCACACATTCTATTTTTTTTACCAAATGTGTTATTTTGTACTTTGGATGCGCTAAAACCTATATGTGTCATTCTTTTCCCTGGATGTGCTTAAACAGTCTCTGTATGTGCTATTTCCCTTAATGCGCTAGAACTCTATACCTAAGCGCTATTTTATTTTCGGGATGCGCTATTTCCTATATGCGCTACTATTTTTCCTAAATGCGCTATACTCCTAAAAAAAATTATGGCACCCTATATGCGCTACTGTTTTCATCGAAAGCGCTACACTGGGTTCATGCTAAACATGCAAAATCTAACCTATATGAGCTATTGTTTTTATTGTAAGTGCTAAAACATTCATCGAAAGCACTAAAACTTTCCTAAAAGCGCTAAAACGCCATTTTCAAACTCAAAATCCATGGAAAAATAGTAAATTTTTATTCAAAACGTAAAAAATTTAAAGCACAAGCGGTTAGATCCACTCACCAATGGTCCATACACAACTGGCCTCTGGTATCAGTGAGATCTCTCAAATCAGTGGCAATGATATGGAATCTCCATGTCACGAGGTCACTCTCAGAGCTACAGTATTCAAAAAGTCAAAAAGTGCAAATGATTTGTCTTTTTCTACCTTTTTACCTTTTAAAGGTCAATCAAAGGTAAGTTTTGTGACTATTTCAAAAAAATTGACTTTGTTTTCAAATTGGGGCATCCTTTACATCACTTATCGAGAGCTAAATCACAGCCTCCTCAGTAAAATATCATCATCCAATCTAGTTTTTTTATCAAATTTTTGAAATTCATATCATCATCTGTGATTTACCTCCCGAGGGGGCATCATCAGCATCAACATTAATAACATATCAAAGGAAAAAAATGTATTTTCTTTAAAGCAATGCATTTCACACATCACTTCAAAGAGGGGCAAAATGTATACATCTAAAAATGGTCATGATTATCAAGCTTGTTAATTAATTAAATATAAATTATTTAATTAATCTTCTAAAGTCATCTACATATAAAAAAATTTAATCATTTATTTATATTGTTACTCTTATAATTCTTCTACCTTGATTAAATAAACAATTTTATTTAATTATTACCATCTTCCATATTCCTCTTAATTAAATTAAATAAATTTTATAAATTTATTTATATTAATTATCATGTTATCCTAAATTTGAATATTTGAATTCAAATAATGGAATATTCCTCCAAACACCCTCTTCATCTCATAGTTAAATTAAATATTATAAATATTTAATTTAATACCTTTTTTTTCATTCCACACATAATTAAATATTTTAAATATTTAATTACCTTCTAAATTTATCTCTTACACATAATTAAATATTACTTATTTAATTATGTAAACTTCTAAATTCATCTCTCACACATAATTAAATATTACTTATTTAATTATGTAAACTTCTATTTTCATCCTCACATATAATTAAATAAGTTATTTATTTAATTATGAAATCCATTCTCAACTCATTCTTCAAATGGAAACCTTCCTTCATTTCTGAATGGGAAAAATTGTAGAAAAGGAAACCTTCTATTTCTTTCTAAACTCTCAAAAATCTCTTATCATTCATCCCAACAAGCTTAATCTGAATCTTTAATCATGGCAGCCAATCAAATTCTTTCAAGAACTCTTTAAATACATGTGCAAATCCAAGCATCGGTTACGAAAACACACATGAACAAAGACAAGCAATTACGATTACTCTTTTGCATCTATAGCATTTCAGCAATAATCATATCTTAGCAGTAATTTGATCATAGCATAGCATAATCTTGCATTTTAGCATAGTATGAATTTTGTTTAAATATCATTCTCTAGTCGTCCATTTCATTGAGCTTGGCACATAGAATCTGAGAGCAACTTGAACCAACGAAACGCTGGAGATAGAGAGCAATAAGACGACTTTGAAGAATCTTCAATAAGAATTTATTTATTTTTCTTTCAGTTTCTTTGAAATAATGTTTTATTGAATGTGTTTTGAATCCTTTATAATAGGCATATTTTCATACACAGTATCTTCTTAAACTTATTGAACATACACCATCCAAATATTCCAATGCATATAACAGTAAAAATAAGCAAGAGCATTAGCAAAACATAAAAGAACACAACACATGAACACTAGGATTTTTATGTGCAAAACTCAAAATGGGAAAAACCACGATGTTGATTAGCACACAATATAACATAACTAGTTATAAAATATTACAAAGGGTGGCTCACTAACAAGACTCATTGTCCAAAAATGGGAGGCTCACCGCCTACAAAGATACAATGTAGAAATGGCTTACAACTAGAATATGAACTAATAAAGTTACACCCAACAAGTGTTGATTTAGTTCCTTTGATGCTCAGTAAACTGACTTTACACGCTTCTTCTAATAAACTCGAAGACCAGTAGATATGTATTCACCTCGATTCATCTTCAAATCCTTCTCTATCTCTTTTAGTCTCAAAAACTGTCATATATATATATATGACTCATCCACAAGCATCAATTTGTTTGGCCTAATTAGATGCAATCTTTATTCACAAGAAAATATTAATTGTCTACTTCAAGCTTGTTCAAAACATTTCCAACAACAATTCAAGTGTGTAGTACACTACAATCTGTCAGCATGGACCTAAGATAGGTCACAAATACATCTGCAACACAAAATTAATTCATCATAACATCAACTATTGATTAAGTCAGCCAGGGATAGACCTAATAACAAAATACAACAATTGAGTGATGCCAACTTGCCATACGAGCACTTGTGCACATGAAATTCTAAACTTATAAGATTTTAGCAACCAAGAACCATCTCCCAAAACTACAAGTTATGATATTCATCAACGAAGGATTGTAGAACAAAATATTGGAGAATAATAACTAGTTTTGCATACCAGTTCTAAATACTGGATCAAGCTTGAACTTATGGTGATACAATTACAACTCATATAACATAGTGGCATCAATGACAACATAAAAGTTGCATAATGATATGTTCTTCTTCATTCTTCCAACAATCACCCCCTTTGTCATTTATGGCAACATGTGTCAAAAGAATGTACAAACCTCATGTGTGCAACATGGGTATATGCAGGATCATCATGGAAAAAAATAGGCCCTTAAGTGGCAAAAAATTCAAAAAAATCAGAGTTAGGAAACTTGATGTAAAAATTTGAATAAGTTATCTATATTATTTTAAAAATATGTAAGAAATAGAATCTATAGAAAATTGAATGTAGTTTCTAAATTACTAGATTTGTTTAAAAAAATCTATTTGGTGAAAATTTGAAATTTCAATGTGGTAGTACTTAAATTTTAGGGAGAAAATAAGAAGTAGGTGTGCAATGCGACCACCCTAACCACAATAAAATGATAATATTTTTTTAAGATTTTAGATATAAGTAGAGGACTCATGTTCGATGTGATGCATATTTTTTTGTAATTTTTTCCAAGTAAATAATTAATTATGATTTTTTTATTACAATTTTTTTTAAAAATAAAAAACTTGTATATCTGACCACCTTAACCTGGTCAAAACTTTATGAAATTCAATTTTTCTTTTTTCAATCCTATAGTATGTGAAGCATATAATGTGATTCATGTTTTGGATTCAAAAAATGTGATACCGTTTGAAAGCTATAGATGTTTTTCAATCATCCTATCAGTCAGGACTTTAGTCATAATTTGAATAGAAAATGAATAATATTTACTTATTAAATTCAAAGTAAGCCATAATTTATATTGGTGGAAATTTGAGAATCTCCTTTAAAACCCCTTTTGGTTTCATCAAATTTGGGTAAAAAAAAGTTGTCAGCCACATACCCATCATATTGCCACTTTTTGGCCCATCATGATCCTGCACATACCCACACACTCTCCCCTATTCTCTTCATCAAATTCTCTCCCCCTTTGACATCAAGGACAAAGGATGATCCAAAACATATGAAAACTAAAAAAGCATTGCCCAGAGGAAGGTGAGCCTTGAAGCTCCTTGAGAATACCTTGCCATGCTAACTTGCCATTCTCACAACTCTTCTTAGCAGAAACTAACGTTCTTTTCAAAGATTCTAATTCCATGAAGATTTCTTTTGCATCATCTAGAGTGCATGGATTTAGATTGATCTTTTCTAGTTTTTCTACATTTTCCAAAGCATTGGCCACTAGAGTGTATTCTATTCTCACAAGGTCACCTAGCTGACCGAATCTTTTGATTATGTCTTCCTTCTGCTTCTGTAGAATAAATAATTTCTCTTTGTGAGCAATGATAGCATTCCAATTTGACATGTATTTGTCTTTAGATGCATTGTATGTACTTGAAACAACTATCAATTGGGACTCAATGGAGTCCATGAGATCTTTGATACTCTGTGTGGCATTCACCCACTTTATATAGCAATAAAATACAGTATTTTCTTTGGACTCATAAGCTTGCAAAACTTCCAAACTCTTTTCCACATTGGTTTGTGTTAGACCACACTTATCATCAAATTATGAAATCCTTTTCTCTACCATTTTCTCCTCAATCTCTTTCCTGATCTTCTCACCAATTCTGGAGGCATACTCCTTAAAGGAGTCCAATAGAAGTTTTAGATTTTCTACTAGAATGAGTGATGTATCAATTAGTGTACTAGGGTTTGCCTCTCCTAAAAAAATTTGAGGGAATCATCAATAAGCTCTATCCCCTTTTGATGTGTTTCCAAAATTTATTTTCTTCTAGATGCATGCAATGCAACCCCTAACACCAATTTGTGAATGTGAGATATCTTGTCCAAGTCCACACTGCCTTGAACCATGGAGAGTTGTACAAGTTTCAAAGGAATTACCAGTTGGAACCTTATTTTCTTGGATAACAATCCTTTTAATGCATCATCACCGAAGGAGGATTCTCTGGAGGACCTTTGTGATTCCACAACCTCCCTTTTTTCTTCTTCATTCTTGCTAGAATTTTCCCCATCTCTTTCTTCTTCCTCTACTTTTTCTTCTTCCTCTAATTTTTCTTCTTCTTTTTCATCTTTGTCTCTTTCTTCTTCATCCCTTTCACCTTCATCTTTATCTTTTTCTCCTTTAGCTTGTCTTGGAGGTACAACATCAAGCTTCTCTACTTCAACTTCTTCCTCATTTTTTTTCTCTATCTCCAGAGGATCATTTTTAATGCATGTTTATGGAAGGGTATCTTCCTTTACCTCTACAAAATCCTCTTCTCCTGACTTAGGTACAAAACTGAACGGGAATGCATAAAACATACAATATTTCTCAGCTATACCCCTAATGGCTTTTGTAGTTTCTTTCTTTATTTTCTTTATTTTCCTTTTATCTTTTGTCATCAGAGTATTTACCCTTCTCTTCATCTAAAGCATCTTTGAGCATATCTTCTTCAAGGTTTCCATATCATTTGTGATCAAAGAAGTTCCAATTTTCTCAAATCCCTCATTTCTTATCTTTTATTCCAACTCAATAGCCTCTAAGCTTCTTTAAATCAGGTCATCCCACAATTTCTTAGATACATTGGAATTAACATAATCCAAACTAACTTCCAAAGTAATAACATATTGAATAATAGCTAAAATCAATGTTTTTGTATCCTCTCTACCTACTTGAGTATAAATTTCTATTGTAGGTTGCAACATATCTTCAAAATGTACTAAGTTGTTAACTAATGCCTCTAATTTGAGAGGGGAACCAGGTCTTACCGGTGAGGCTTTTTGTTCTTCTTAGTCAAGAGATGCCTCTTTTGACATATTTTCCTTTTTCATGTCTGGTTTGGTGTGGACATGAACACCAAAAGCATGTTCTTCATCTTCTTCAAAGGATGACCCATATAGATATCTCTTAGTGCCAACACTTGCTTCCTTTGAAATTCCCTCACTAGAGGGCATGTTCCCTTTCTTCTTCCTTATCAATTTAGCTTCAATGTCTTCCTCCTCTTCCTCTTTCTCCTCGGTTATGCTAAGGTTCTTTTCGCTTGTTTCCTTTTCCTTTATGCCTCTCTTGAATGGTGTCACCAAAGGAGTCTCTTTACTTTTTATTGATTTTTACAAGGTCCAGAAGGAGCCAGGCCTTTTCCTTTATCAAGAGCACTAGGCTCTACTTTCACTAATGCAAGAGCTATGGTTGGTTTTGAAGGAGTAGTCCTATCAGATCTCCTTATTCCTAATGATTATCTAGTCATCTAATCTCCCTTGGCTCTTCTCTATGCAATTTGTTCATTAGTGAAGCCAACCTTTCTAATAATTTGATCTACATTCTTTCTTATCACAGGCATCCTATGCTTCATGCAAACTTCCATATATTTTTCTTCATATGTTCCCACTCTTGGTTCACTAGAATCTTTTAGGATTTTTAATAATACTTGTATATAGCCTTTTGCTTCATCCTTTGTAACTTCATAACCCAATGGTTGCATCTAGACAGTCTAAGGCTCAACCGCTTCAATAATGTACTCATCTAAGGAGAAATGAAATATGATGTCATCCTTGTACTTTTCAATAGTTTTCCTTGGGATCCTTTCTTGTTCATTCATCTTGCTTTTGAATAGAGCAAAGAATGCTATTAGAGCATTGTATTGAATCTTCAGATCACCCAAGCTATCCATATAATCAAAAATTTGATGCGCAATAGGTCTTAATGTATCCCAAATTACCACATCATCTCTTCTATGAAGCCATCTAAGAAAGTAGAGCAATAGATAAATAATCAAGGAACCAAACTTAAATGCATATTTCTTCTCCCTTATCATCTTCATATTTTCAAACAATTGATGTTGAAGAAGTTCACACAGATTGCATTATGCTCCATTTTCTTCCATGTCATATTTGGTGCATATAGTTGTTGCAGACATAGATTTTTCCCTATTTGTGAAGTAGATCTTGTGTTTGATCATTGGAGCTACATACTTCACATTAGGAATGGTAATAGGTTTTGCTGCACGAACTCTTTTGTCAAATGTTGCTTTAGTAAGGTCCATCACTATATTTTTCACTAACTTCAACACCAGTACCATTCTGATATCACACAGTCCAGTAACTACCTTAATCACTTCTTTGGTTATTAGGTGAGGTCTATCATTCCATAAAAACTTATCATGAATTTTTCTAAGAGAAGGTTTAACATACTTGTCATCAAGAGCGGAACTAAAGTTAGAAAATTGATTCCACTAATCCAACTTCTTCGCAACAATTTTGCATATTCTAGTTTTATCAAGAAATCATCCCTAGTAAGCTCATTGTGCCACATATCTATCATTTTTTTGTGATTATATTCCTTAGTCTTAACATGAATGTACATTCTAGTGTCTTCATGGGCATGAAACTATGAGGAATCAATGAGAAGGTGCCCAGAGGGTCGTCTTTGAATACCTTCATGGAATACTTCTTGTAGGAAGGTCTAGGTATTTTTGACACATTTACAACTATAGGGGTTTCCATATTTTCACACACCAAGCTCTAACGATCTTAGAAAGAATATTCACACAAACCCACAATAGTATAGAAGAGTAAAATACCTTCTTTTTTGTGAGTACCAGACCTATGGTTTTCCCAACTCACTCTTCAAATGTCCTCAATATTGCTCCAAATCACTCTCCACTTTCTTCAAATGCACAAGTGATCAAAACATCTTAGAAATACGCTTTATAGATCAATGAGATACCCTAATTCACATTAAATGTGATAGAATTCAAAAAGATGATAAAAACCTTCTTCATTCTACTAAAAAACCCTAATTTGCTCCACAAATGATCATGCCTGCAACATTTCTTCCAATTCCTTTAACATAATATCCTTTTATTCATTCCTTACAACATATCTTCATGCCAATTTCTGATGCACCAAATATCTAGGGGTTGAATATTTTTTTGTTAATGGTCCCCCTAAGACCATGCTAGGTCTAATTGTTAGAGGGATTTTGTGCACTAGCTAAGGGAATAAAAAAAATTGATGTCACTAGCTCTTCTTTCTTCTTCCATATATTGTTCATTTCTTGCTTAACCTCATTCTTGTCAATTGTATTTACAGATTCATTCTTCTTTACCAAATCAGATTGCTTTCCCCTTTTACTTCTGCATACTTTTGAAATGTGTCCAGGCTTGTTGCAATTGTAGCAAACAACATTTTTCTAATTTGCTTGACCTCCATTAACCCTTAATCTACACTAATTTTCTTGGTGTCCAAACTTAATAAATGCATAGCAGTAGCCAACAAAATTTTGATTTGTTCTACCTCCCTTAAACCATATAATCATCTGAGTTCTTCATTCACTAGCTCTATGTTCAACTTTGTTGCATGCAAAACATTGTCTAGAGAAGGATCTAGCATACTGGTTTATTCTAATTCTACACTCTATTGCCTTGTGATGAAATGTATAGCATAAAAAACAAACACCATTGAAAGATGGGTACCTTTGAGAATTTGGTTGCCTAATAGGTAGTCTTCTAGCTAAGCTTCTTGGATTTCTTGTTTATTTTCCATATTTCTTGGTTTTTATCCTGCAATCAACTCATCAAGCTCGGTGGAGCTTGTTTTGAACTTATCTTCACAGATTCTTTCTTTTTCTAGATCTTCTCTTAGGTTTACCACTTCTTGTTCAAGCCTTGATCATTCATCATTCTTTCTTTGCACCATTGTATTCAGAAAATCTTCAATTCTCTTATTTTCCTCCACTTGCACCTTCAATCTGGTGATCTCTTCATTTTATTTTTTTAATTGCTCACTTACTTCTCTTTGTCTTTCTTTTAAATTCTTCAATTGATCTTTCAATTTCTTAATGCATTTATTTTCCTCATCAAGATTTTCTTTCATATCCCTATTTTTATTTTCATCTTTGTCAAGATCCTCAAGAGTTGCCTAGATTTCTTCGTTATCATCTATTCATGTCCCATATTCAAGATCTCCCTCAAGTTGTTAGGATTCTTCAAAAGAACGGGGATACAATACCAATTGTTGAATACCCAAGATACTAAGAGGGGGGTGAATAAGTATCTTCTTAAACTTATTGAACATACACCATCCAAATATTCCAATGCATATAATAGTAAAAGTGAGCAAGAGCATTAGCATAACATAAAAAAACACAACACATGAACACTAGGATTTTTACATGGAAAACCCAAAATGGGAAAAACCACAATGAGGATTAGCTCACAATATAATATAATCAGTTATAAGATATTTTAAAGGGTGGCTCATTGCTAGGACTCACTATCCAAAAATGGGAGGCTCACTAACTACAAAGATACAATGTAGAAATGGCTTACAACCAAAATATGAACTAATAAAGTTACACCCAACAAGTGTTGATTCAGTTCCTTTGATGCTCAGTAAACTAGATTTACACACTTCTTCTAATAAAATCACATACTAGTAGATATGTATTCACCTTGATTCATCTTTGCATCCTTCTCTATCTCTTTTAGTCTCAAAAACTATCCAATATATCTATGACTCATCCGCAAGCATCAATTAGGTTGGCCTAATTAGATGCAACCCTTATTCAAAAAAGAATATTAACTGTTAGTTTCAAGCTTGTACAACACTTTTCCAAAAATAATTCAGGCATGTAGTGGGTATGTGCAGGATCATCATGGAAAAAACAGGCCCTTAATTGGCAAAAAAATTAGAAAAATCAGAGTTAGGCAACTTGACATAAAAATTTGAATAAGTTATCTATATTATTTCAAAAATATGTAAGAATAGAATCTTTAAAAAATAGAATGTAGTTTCTAAACTACTAGGTTTAAAAAAAAATCTATTTGGTGAAAATTTGAAATTTCAATGCAGTAGTACTTAAATTTCAGGGAAAAAAAAGAAGTAGGTATCTGTCTAACCACCCTAACCACAATAAAATGATAATATTTTTTATAATATTTTAGATATAAGTAGATGACTCATGTCCTAATGTGATGCATATTTTTTTGTAATTTTTTCCAAGTAAACAATTAATTATGAATTTTTTATTACAACTTTTAAAAAATATAAAAACTTGTATGTCTAACCACCTTAACTTGGTAAAAATTCATGAAATTCAATTTTTTTAATATTATAGTATGTGAAGCATAGAATGTGATGCATGTTTTGATTCAAAAATATGATAAGGTTTGAAAGCTATAGATGTTTTCAATTAGCCTATCAATTAGGACTTTAGTCGTAACTCAAATAGAAAGTGAATAATAATTATTTATTAAATTCAAAGTAAAGCATAATTTATATAGGTGGAAATTTTGAGAATCTCCTTTTAAAACCCTTTTCTTTTCATCAATTTTGGGTTAAAAACAAAAAGTCAGCCACATACCCTACACATACCCATCATATCGCCACTTTTTGGCCCATCATGATCTCGCACATACCCTAGTATGCTACAATATGTTAGCATGGACCTAAGATCTAGGTCACAAATACATATACAACACAAAATTAATTCATCATAACATCAACTATTGATTAGGTCAGCCAGGGATAGACCTAATAACAAAATAAAACAATTAAGTGATGCCAACTCGCCATACGAGCACTTGTGCACATGAAAATTTGAAATTATAAGCTTTTAGCAACCAATAACCATCTCCCAAACCACAAGTTATGATATCCATCAGTGAAGGATTGTAGACCAAAATATCGAAGGATAATAACTGTTTCTACATACTGGTTTTGAATATCGGATCAAGCTTGAACTTATGGTGATACAATTACAACTCATAGAACATGGTGACATCAATGAAAACATAAAAGCTACATAATGAGATGTTCTTCTTCATTCTTCCAACAATCTCCCCCTTTGTCATTGATGGAAACATGTGCCAAAAGAATGTACAACCTCCTATGTGCAACACACTCTCCCCTTTTTTCTTCATCAAATTCTCCCCCCCTTTGATATCAAGGACAAAGGATGGTCCAAAAAATATGAAAATTAAAAAATCATTAGCTAGAGGAAGGTGAGCCTTGAAGGTCCTTGAGAATACCTTGCCATGCTAACTTTCCATTCTCCCAACTCTTCTTAGCAGAAACCAACATTCTATTTAGAGATTCTAATTCCATCAAGCTTTCTTTTGCATCATCTTGAGTGCATGGAGTCGAAATGATCTTTTCTATTCTAACAAGGTCACCTAGCTGACCAAATCTTCTGATTACGTATTCCTTCTGCTTCTGTAGAATAAATAATTTCTCTGTGAGTAGTGATAGCATTCCAAGTTGACTTGTATCTATCTTTAGATGCATTATATTTACTAGAAATAACTATCAACTGGGACTCAGTGGAGTCCATGAGATCTCTGATAATTCATGTGGCATCCGACCACTTTATGTAGTAAGAAAATTTAGTATTTTCTTCAGACTCACAAGCTTACACAACTTCTAGACTCTTTTCCACATTGGTTTGTGCCAGAGCACACTTATCAACAAGTTTTGAAAGATTTTTCTCTACCATTTTCTACTCAATCTCTTGCCTGGTCTTCTCACCAAGTCCAAAGGCATACTCCTTGAAAGATTCCAATAGAACTTTTATATTTTCTACCAAAATGAGTGATGTATCAATTAGTGTACTAGGGTTTTCCTCCTACAAAGTTTTGAGGGCATCATCAATAAGCTATGTCCCCTTTTGGTGTGTTTCTAGAATTTTTTTTCTTCTAGATGCATGCAATGCATCCCCTAACACCAATTTTTGAATGGGAGATATCTTGTCCAAATCCACACTACCTTGAACCATGGGGGGTTTTAGAAGTTCCAAAGGAATTACCGGTTGGAACCTTATTTGCTTGGATAACAAGCCTTTTAATACATCAACGTCAGAGGAGGGTTCTTTGGAGGACCTTTGTGATTCCACAACCTTCCTTTGTTCTTCTTCATTCTTTTTGGAATTTTCCCCATCTCTTTCTTTTTCCTCTAATTTTTATTCTTCCTCTACCTTTTCTTCTTCTTCTTTTTCATATTTTTCTCTTTCTTCTTCATCCCTTTCACCTTCATCTTTATCTTTTTCTCCTTCAACTTGTCTCGAAGGGACAACATCAAGCTTCTCTACCTCAACTTCTTCCTCATTCTTTTCTCTATATTTGGAGGATCATTTGCAATGCATGTTTCTAGAAGGGTATCTTCCTTTACCTCTGTAGAATCCTCTTCTCTTGATTTAGGTACAAAACCGAATAGGAGTGCACCAAACCTACTATATTTCTCAGCCATACCCCTCATGGCTTCTACAGTTTCTTTCTTTATTTTCTTTATTTTCCTTTTATCTTTTTTCATCAAAGTATTTACCCTTTTCATTGAATCCAAAACATCTTTGACCATACCTTCTTCATGGTTTCCATATCATTTGTGGTCAAAGAAGATCCAATTTTCTCAAATTCCTCATTTCTTATCTTTTATTCCAACTCAATAGCCTCTGATCTTCTTTACATCAAGGTATCCCACAATTTCTCAGGTACATTGGACTTAACATAGTCCCAACTAACTTCCAAAGTAATAACATATTGAATAATAGCTAAAATCGATGCTTTCCTGTCATCTCTACCTACTTGAGTATAATTTTTTGTTGTAGGCTAAAACATATCTTCAAAATGTATTAAGTTGTTAACTAATGCCTCTAATATGAGAGGGGAACCTGGTCTTACTGATGAGGCTTTTTGTTCTTCCTAGTCTGGAGATGCCTCTTCTGACATCTTTTCTTTTTTCATGTCTGGTTTGGTGTGCACATGAACACCAAAATCTTATTCTTCATTTTCTTCAGAGGATGACGCACATAGAAATCTCAAGTAGTGCCAACAATTTCTTCCTATGAAGCACCTTCACCAAAGGAAATGTTCACTTTCTTCTTCCTTATCAATTTAGCTTCAGGGTCTTCCTCCTCTTCCTCTTGCTCTTTAATGATGCAAGAGCTACAGTTGGTTTTGAAGGAGTAGTCCTATCGGATCTCCTCAGTCTTGATGATTCTCTAGTCATCTACTCTCCCTTGGCGCTTCCTTGTGCAATCTTTTAATCAGTGAAGACAAACTTTCTAAGCATTTTATCTACATTCTTTCTTATCACAGTGGACCTATGCTTCATGCGAACTTTCATAGATTTTTCTTCATATGTGCCCACTCTTGGTTCACTAGAATATTTTCTAAGGATTTTTAATAATACTTGTATATAGCCTTCTACTTCATCCTCTGTAACTTCATAATCCAATGGTTAGATCTAGATAATCTGGGGTTCAACTACTTCAATCATTGGTGCAGGAGCACCTCCACCTTATTTTCAAAATTTGAACGTTTGATATTGATCATAGGGCGATGCTAGGGAATTCTAGGTGTTTTGAGTCTTATTATGCTAAATAAATTCAATCAAGACCATTTAACATTTATGGGTGGTTTAGTGTTTAAGGTGTCAAGTTGTTAAAAATTGCACAAAATATAACAATGTTGATTAAACAAAAGTTGTTAAAGTGTTGTTTTAGGGAGTATGAAGATTTTAGGATTTTCAAAGGAAGTTAGGAAGTTTTGATGGTTATTTTAGAGGGAACAAGTTTATATAGCCTCTTGAAGGCTCGAACAATGTTGTTGAACAAATATTGAAGGATTTCGCATCAATAAACAACGATTTTCTACTATAATTCTCTAATTGTTTGCACTTTGTTTCCTTTGTACAAACTTGTATAGGCTTCAAATGTTTTGAGTATTGTTTTCCTATGTAATTATATGTCTTATCTTTCACTTGATATCATTTTTAGGGTTTAATTTTGTATTTGGAAGGAGAAATAAATCATTCTTTGTAACTGCTCTATTTCCTCAAATTTAAGGGTTGAGGGTCTTCAAAATGATTAAATGACCCATTCCACTTTCTATTTCCACTGCATCTCATGGAATGGGTCTAAAATTATCTAATTTTCATGTTTCAATGCTTTGGTCGGTAGTGTGATAGAATTGTGAGAAAGGGAAGGAAGCCCTAGGGTTGAAAGCGTCATTTTTCCATGTGAATTTATGGTGTCAGGACATGGTTTTGATAAATAGCTGATGGAATTGTCTTTCTTTGTGTAGTATGAGATTTTTCAGGGTATAAGAATAATTTTTGATGCATTAGTTGTGTTTTATAAGCCCAAGTATATGTGATACAATGGGGTTGGATGAGGCACTCACTGCCCCATGCTCTGAGTCCTTGCTCCTAAGAACTCCTAGGTGTCTCTTCCACCTTGTCCTAGTGGTCCTACCTCAGGTTTAGGTGCCACTACTCCTACTGACCAACCCCCCTATCAACATGCTTTCCTTCTACCAAGCAAATCTTGGTGCTTTGCCACATCCTCACCATTGACCCTTATTCCTTCCTAAAGGCCAATTTCTCTCAACACTTAATTTGATTCTTGTAGGGGTGTGTAAATGTTGTAATTGCTTCAAGGTAAAAAATCTAGGGTTCTTGTCTGATCACACAACTCCAATTAACCATCGCTTTCACAAAATCCCTTCCTAGGGTTAGAAAAGGCTACAAGCCTAGAGCCCCAATTAGGCCTCTTAACAGGGAAAAATACAATTTTCTTCAAAACCCACCAAAAGACCTAGATTCTTCATTTCGGGTTTGTTATTACCATGCCCACACCTTAAAGATTCTTGAGGTTTTGAGCCTATACAGGCTGTAAACTACCTAATCACAAAATTGACCCAAGAACTAGGGTTTGCAAGCTTTCCTAGGCTAATTTCAGACTGTCAAAAACTTCTCCCACCAAATGACTTGAAGGAACCCCCTCTTGACTACCATGCATTGCTAGGACCCTCAAAAAATTTCACAAGAAGTAATTTCTTCAATATCTTAATTCCTCTGCAAGTTATTTGCATTTTCCTCCTGGTCTTTCCTAGCCAGACCCTGCCTGGCTCACCTAGGCCAAGACCTTGCTAGCATCTCCTACACTCAAACAAAACCTAGAAACTACCATATGTACAAGCATGATGTCTAGGCACTATTTCAAAAAGGACATACGGTTTGTACTGTGGAAAAGTGCTCTAGCACACCATTTCCTACAAGCAGTCTGGTTCAGACCAGCAACAGAGCAACACTGAACTATTTACAAAAAGATGCTTAAAAACTATACAAAAAGCTATCTAATGAATTCAAAATGCTTGAATGAAAACTTCACTACATTCTACAAACAAAATAATAGTAGGGTTACTCCATTAAAACACAATTTGAATGCAAAACTCAAAAAACTGTCTCTCAGAACACTATTTCCTTCAACTTCTCAAAATGTCACTCCAACAATAATGACTCCAACCCTATTTCATGGTAGAGCCATGTCATAAATAGGCCCCCAAAACAATTAAGTTCTTCTTGTTGAACCCATAGATGACCTAATCATGCAAATTATAAAACCCATTGTGTTTTCTAACCTTTGACAAGGTTGGCAACCTAGACAAGTTAGAGCTTCAAAACCCATCCATGCTTTCCACCTCCCAATCCATTGATAATAACAGATCAAGTTTTAATCCTTCTCCACCAAATGCTAAAAAAAGGTCAAAATGACCTAAAAAAAACACAAGCAAAATAGAACTTCATACAAAACTTCAAGGAAACCTAGTATTTTCCCACGTGCTCCTACACCATTCTCCCCCTCTCAGCTCAAACACTAAGGATTGGAAGGAGAGAGCACTGACAGGTCAATTCCCTACTTTTTGAATTTAGCTTCATCCACCCAAGTAGCCTCAGATTCATGCTTTTTCTTCCGCTTGATGAGGTGTTCCATGTACACCTTGTGTCTTGTGGCCTTCTTCACCCTTGACTCCAAGATCTTCTCTGTGTGAGGCTTGTCCTGAGTAGGTAAAGACATGTTGTTGATGTCCTTGAAGATCTCCTTACTGTCCTAATCCAAATCCTTGACTGTCCCCTTATACTTGATCAAATCAGCAATGTTGAATACTGGTGAGATTCCTAGATCGATAGGTAACTCCACCTTTTATGCATTCTAACCATACTTAGCCAATATCTTGTAGGGACCCACTCTTTTCATCTACAACTTGGTTGACATTCCCTTCTACAACCTTGATTTGTTAAGGTGGACCATGACATAGTCTCCTACTTGAAACTGCACTTCTTTCCTTGACATAGTTGCCTTCTCTTTCATTTTTTGTGTAGCCTCTATGACTGTCTTCTTGACCTGCTCCTGAATCTCCTTCATGGTCTGACTGAAGTCTTCTGCATGTCCACTCCTATTCTCCATAGATCCAAGATCTCTGAGCTCACATATTCCTCTTGGGTGCATCCCATACACAACCTCAAATGGACTCTTCCCTGTGGTCCAGTTTACACTATCATTATAGGCATACTTAGCTTGGGAAATAACCATATCCCATGTCTATCCATATTCTTTAGTTAAACACCTTAAAAGATTACCAAGCACCCAGTTAACCACCTCTGTTTTACCATCAGTCTGAGGATGGTAAGTTGAGCCAAATGACATATTTGTTCCCAATCTACTCCATAGAGTCTTCCAAAAATGACTCATGAACTTCACATCTCTGTCAGAAACAATGCTTAAAGGGAGTCCATGGATCCTTACAACTTCTTTGAAAAAGAGATGAGCTATGCAACTAGCATCATGAGTAGTTTTGCAGGGAATGAAATGACTCATCTTGCTAAATTTGTCCACTACAACATAAACACTATCAAAACCAGTCTTGGTCTTAGGAAGGCCAACCACAAAATCCATGCTCACACACTCCCATAGTCTGTTAGGGGTCAGGGGTTGATATAAACCAACATTGCTAGCTCCTCCCTTAGCTTTCATACACACAACACATTGTTCCACATACCTTCTAACATCTCTTGCCAACTTAGGCCAATAATAGAATCTTTGTACTAGCTCTAAGGTCTTGTTGATGCCAAAATGCCCACTAAGACTGCCATTATGCTTTTCTTGAATCAGATTTGCCCTCATTGACCCTCTCGGAACACATAACTAATTTCCCTTAAACAACAACCCACTTTGCAAAGTATACTCTAAGTATTGACTATGGAAATGGTTCTCAAAATTAGAACATACCTTATAGGCCTCTGAAAATTCATCTTCCCCATATAGATCCTTGAAACTCTCTATGCCAATGCTCTTGAGCTGTATCTCTTGCACTGTCAACAACCTTCTGCTTAATGCATCTGCCACCTTGTTCATTTGTCCTTTCTTGTGCTTGATGGTAAAATTAAAATCTTGGATGTATTCCATCCATTTCAAATTCCTATTACTTAACTTCTCTTGAGTGTTGATAAAGTTGAGTGCCTGGTTGTCAGTAAAGACCACAAACTCCTTGGGTAGAAGGTAATGCCTCCATTTTCTAAGTGACTGAACCAAAGCATAAAGTTCCAAGTCATAGGTTGAATATTTCTTCTTTGCTTCATTTAGCTTCTCACTAAAGAAGGCTATAGGCCTGCCCTCTTGACTGAGCACTCCTCCTATTGCCACTCCACTTGCATCACATTCCACAGTGAACAACTAGTCAAAACTAGGTAATAAGAGAATTGGTTGAGTTGCCACTTCTTGTTTCAGTTTTTCAAACCCTTTCTTAGCCTCTTGAGTCCACACAAACTTAGTTTTTATACCACCCTTGATTGTATCTAAGATTGGCGCACATATACCACTAAAGTTTCTTATGAATTTTCTATAAAATTGAGCCAATCCATGAAAACTCCTTACCTCTGTTGCTGTGGTTGGTGTAGGCTAGTTTAGGATGGCTTCCACCTTGCTTGGATCCATCTTTAATGAGCCTTTGGACACTACAAAACCTAGATACACGATCTCTTGCTTGAAGAACTCACAGTTTTCAAGATTGATTGCCAACTTCTCCTCTTGCAACCTTTTAAGAACCATCTCCACATGCTTCAAGTGTTCTTCTGCTATCTTGATATAGATGAGTATATCATCAAGATACACTACTACAAATATCCCTCTGAAATCCTTAAGCACTTCATTCATGAGTCACATGAATGTACTAGGGGAATTTGAGAGACCAAATGGCATCACTTTCCACTCATATAACCCATCATTTGTCTTAAAAGTTGTCTTCCACTCATCTCCATCCTTGATTCTAATCTAATGGTAACCACTCTTGAGGTCCAACTTGGTGAAGTACTGTGCTCCTCCAAGGCAATCCACCAAGTCTTCAATCCTAGGAATAGGGAATCTATATCTGATTGTAATCCTATTTATTACTCTAGAATCAGTACATAACCTCCACTTACCTACCTTCTTTGTTGCCAAAACCACTGGCACTGCACATGGGTTGATGCTCTTTTGAATCAATCCTTGATCCAATAATTCTTGCACTTGCCTAGCTACCTCTAAGTTCTACTCTGGTGTAAGTTTGCATGCTGCTTTGTTAGGTAATGAGGCTCCAGGTATGAAGTCAATTTGATGACTTATGGCTCTCCTTGGTGGTGGAGTTGCAGGTGTACCATCACTAACAATGCTCTTGTACTTATCAAGTAATCTTTGGACTGCTTCTGGTAAGACTGTCTTTTCAGCCTTTTCTTCCTCTTTGGATTGCATCATGATCACATATCCTTCATCCCCTTGATGTAGGTTATTAAGAAACTCCTTACCACTGCTCAACATGATGTTTGGTGTCTTTGACTATCCTTCATCTTCTTCTGACAGTGACTGCAGCTTGAAGGTTCTTCCATCCTTTTTGAATGAAATAGTATTCTCTTTCCCATCACAAATAGCACTTCTATCATATTTCCATGGTCTGCCCAGTAGTAGATGGCATGCATCCATGGGTAATACATCACAAACTAACTTGTCCTTGTATCCTCCAATAGAAAATTCCACTGTTACTTGCTCATTAACTAAAACACTTTGGCCTTTGTTCAACCATGTGACCTTGTAGGGGTTAGAGTGGGGTACCTTCTCCAATTTCATTTTTGCTACTGCCTCCTCTGAGATTATATTATCTGTTGAACCTGAGTCTACTATGACCTTGCATAATTTGCCAAGTATCTTGCACCTTACTCTAAAAAGAGCTCTTCTTTGTTTAGGTTCCTCCTTGACTGGTTGTCTGATTAGAACTCTGTTAAACATCAGATTCTCTCCTACCTCAAATTCTATATGACTGATCTCAGATGCTTTAGGAATCATAGTTTCCTCTTGTGCATAAGCCACTCTCTTTTCATTGCTAGATGAGGTTGCTTTCTCTGGGCACCTATAAGCAGGATGACCTAGTTGGTTACAATGATAACACTTCATGTTTGCAAAATAGGAATTGCTCCCGCCTACTCCTCTTCCTCTGTTTGAACCTCCTTGAGGTCCTCTTCCTCTATTATATCCTCCTCTAGAAGATGTTTCACCTCCATGCTCTATGAGTTTAGATTTTGCTTGGTTTCTTTGGTCATTGCCTCTACCTTGGTAACCACCACGCTGTCCTCTTTGATCTCTTTGATCTCTGCCTTTGCCTCTGCCCTTAGAAGTCTGATCTTGCTTCCTCTTGTTGCTTTCCTCAATCTTTATGGCCAACTGATAGCATTGGTGTACTATCTTGGGACTTAGAAGAGCCATCTCCTCTTGGATATTCCACTTCAAACCATTAAGGTACCTAGCCACCTTGAGACTCTCATCCTCTGTCACATTAGACCTCATGCAAAGTTTTTGAAACTCCTCAGTGTAAGTGTTTACATCTTGGTCTTTCCACCTTAGACTTTGCCTCTTCTTGTGCAATTGAATCGCATAGTCATTTGGCATGTAGGCTTCCTTTATTTTGGCAACCATTCCTTTCCAAGTTGAAATAGGCTGCTTGCCTTCATTTTCCCTCTCTATTTGAATTAACTTCCACCATGTCAAGGTTGATCCTCTCAATCTTGACTTAGCAACCTTCACCATCTGTGCTTCAATGACTCCATCACACTCAAAATGATTTTCCATGCCTTCTATCCAATCCATGACTAGGTCTGCTTCCATTTTCCCACTAAATAGGGGTATGCCTTCAAGTGCTTTTCCACTCAAGGCTTTCAATGCCTTCAAGAAAGGATCCTCCTTCAAAATAGGGTCAAGTTCAGGGGTCTTATCTTCCTCTACAACCTCTTCTTCTTTTGGTATTCTTCCTTCAAATTGTGCAGTCCTCACTGCTTTTTCAAGCTGAGCTATCCTTTCCCTCAATTGTCTATTATCTTCCTCCTACTCTTCAACCATCTTGACCAATTGTGCATTTTTCACCATGACGGTAGTATCACTTGACTCAACCTCTGACATATATTACTCTTTCCCAAATATTTAACTGGCTCTAATACCAATCTAATAGAATGGGATTGGATGAGGCACTCACTGCCCCATGCTCTGAGTCCTTGCTCCTAAGAACTCCTAGGTGTCTCTTCCACCTTGTCCTAGTGGTCTTGCCTCAGGTTTAGGTGCCATTGCTCCTACTGACCAACCCCCCTATCAACATGCTTTCCTTCTACCAAGCAAATCTTGGTGTTTTCCCACATCCTCACCATTGACCCTTATTCCTTCCTAAAGGCCAATTTCTCTTTACACTTAATTTGATTCTTGCAGGGGCGTGCAAATGTTGTAATTGCTTCAAGGTAAACAATCTAGGGTTTTTGTCTCATCACAAAACTCCAATTAACCATCACTTTCACAAAATCCCTTCCTAGGGTTAGAAAAGGTTACAAGCCTAGAGCCCCAATTAGGCCTCTTAATAGGGAAAAATACAATTTTCTTCAAAACCCACCAAAAGACCTAGATTCTTCATTTTGGGTTTGTGATTCCCATGCCCACACCTTAAATATTCTTGAGGTTTTGAGCCTGTACAGGCTGTACACTGCCCAATCACAAAATTGACCCAAGAACTAGGGTTTGTAAGCTTTCCTAGGCTGATTTCAGACTATCAAAAAGTTCTCCCACCAAATGAATTGAAAGAACCCCCTCCTGACTACCATGCATTGCCAGGACCCTCAAAAAAATTCACAAAAAGTAATTTCTTCAATATATTAATTCCCCTGCAAGTTATCTACTTTTTCCTCCTAGTCTTTCCTAGCCGGACCTTGCCTGGCTCGCCTAGGGCAAGACCTTGCTAACATCTCCTAAAATCAAACAAAAGCTAGCAACTACCATATGTACAAGCATGGTTTCTAGGCACTATTTCCAAAATGTTGTATGGTTTGTACGGTGGAAAGGTGCTCTAGCACACCATTTCCTACAAATAGTCTGGTTCAGACCAGCAACAGAGCAACACTAAACTATTTACAAAAAGATGCTTAAAAATTGTACAAAAAGCTATCTAATGAATTCAAAATGCTTGAATGACAACTTCACTACATTCTACAAAAAAAATAATAGCAGGGTTACTCCATTAAAACACAAATTGAATGCAAAACTTAGAAAATTGTCTCTCAGAACGTTGTTTCCTTCAACTTCTCAAAATGTCACTCCAACAATAATGACTCCAACCCTATTTCATTGTTGAGCCATGTCATAAATAGGCCCCCAAAATAATTAATTTCTTCTTGTCGAACCCATAGATGACCTAATCATGCAAATTATAAAACCCATTGTGTTTTCTAACCTTTGACAAGGTTGGCAACCTAGACAAGTTAGAGCTTCAAAACCCATCCATGCTTTCCACCTCCCAATCCATTGATCATAAAAAATCATGTTTTATTCCTTCTCCACCAAATGCTAAAAAAATGGTCAACATGATCTAAAAACAACACAACCAAAATAGAACTTCATACAAAACTTCAAGGAAACCAAGTATTTTCCCAGGTGCTCCTGCACCAATATGGATTTTCAATGAAACCCTAGTATTTTGTATGAAAACAGAGGGTTTGATGGATCAGAGGGTTAGAGGCCTTAAAACTGAGAAGCGATTGAGGATTTTGTGGTTTGGTGTCAAAATTTAACTTTGTCAATTTTTTTTTGGTGAAAACAAGGTGTTTAAGAGGTACCTCCTTTGTTAATTTAGGCTAATTTAGTAGCCTTTTGGGCAGAGCAATCTATTGATTCTCTATGTTGTGTAAAGAAACCTTGGGTGATCTATTGGGATAATGTGTTTGGTTCTATTTCAAAGCTCAATTGATGTTTTGTTGGCCATTATATTACATTCTCTAAAATATATCTCCATTAGAAGATCTTTGAAGGCTAGAAGCCTATTGGTGAGGGTTTGAGACAAGTTTAGTGTTTTGTGTTCAAGGGAAGGTTTCATTGTTTGTGTTGGGTCATTTTGGGTTGGAAAGAGAGTGTCAACCACCTTTTTTGCTTTAGGTGGTATCATATCTCAGGGATAAAGTCTCTTGTTGGTGATTTGTTTGACTTTTGCAGGACTTGAAGAGAGTTGATTGGTGAAGATTCCTCTGAAAGGTGTTGGTGCTAAAAGGGAGTTGCAAGATCTAAAAGAGAAGCATGCTAAACTTTTGGAATCTCATAATGCAGTTTTGGAAAGTATTGATACCTTGGAGACAAAGAAAAGGAGAGATGAGAATGAAGAAAGTGAAACAGAGGAAGATGATGAAGAATATGAGGATGTTGATGAAGAAATAGACCCTAAAGATCAGAGGATGGTGAAGATGCTCAAAGTAGTGAAAGGTGATTCTCATAAGGTAAAATTTGATCTTCCTATGTATGGTGGTAATCTAAATGAAGAAGAATTGCTTGATTATATTGTTGCTATGGATAATTACTTTGAAAGTGGACATTTCAAATGAGAAGATGGTGAAGGTGGAAAAAACAAAACTCAAAGGGCATGCTCTTCTATGGTGGGACTATGAGCAAGCAGAGAGGAGAAAATAAGGAAAATCAAGAATTACTTCATGGGACAAGATGGTGCAAAAATCAAAAGGTAAATTTCTTCTAAATTATTATGAAGTTCAATTGTATAAGAAGTTGCAAGGATTAAAACAAACAGATCTAGAAGTTAAGGCCTACATTGATGAATTTTACAAACTAAGCATAAGGTCAAGAAGGGATGAAGATGGGGCTGAAGAGGTGAATAGATATCTAGGTGGTTTGAGATTTAATAGACAATATGAACTTGTTGTTTCTAACCCAAAGTATGTGGAGGAATTTTTTCAATTAGCAATCAAGGTGATGGAAAAGCTTAAAAGAAGGCAAGAAAAACCGGTTAGAGGAAGAGGTGCTACTAGTGCAAGAAGGAGAGGAGCAATCCCTACACCAAAGCAGTTATTGGAAGAACAAGAAGGATTAAATAAAGGAAAAGAGAAAGGTGTTGCTGTACTAGAGGAGGTTTTAGGGGTAGAGGAAGGTTTAGTGCTGGTATAATTTCTAATGATTTTGTAGGGAGATGTTAGACATGCAATGAATATGGTCATCCATCTTGGAAATATCCTAAAAGGGTTGGTAGTTCATCAAGTGGTGAAAAAAGGATTGATAGGAGAGCACAATTGGTTCAAGAAGAGGATGTGAAAGCATAAATTTTGTAAGTCTAAGAGCTACTAATGAAATAGGGGAGATGTTGATGATGAGGAAGATAGTGTTGAAGGTAGCCAAAGAGGTAGAACCTTTGCAAAGAAAGAGCCTCTTCAAAACTACATGCAAGTGAAAAAAAAAGGTATGCAATATTTTAATTTATTCTAGATCAACTGAAAAAATGGTGTCTACTAAGATGGTGAATAAGTTAAATTTGAAAAAAATACCTCATGAATTGCCTTATAAAGTTTCATGGTTAAGTGATGGACAATATTTATTGGTAAATGAAAAGGTTGTGGTAGATTTCCAGATTGGAGGTTACAAAGATAGTGTTGTTTGTGATATTCTTCCTATGGATTATTGTCACCTACTCCTAGGTAGACCTTGGTAGTATGACAAGCGTGCCTTGTATGATGGCAGAGAGAACACCTATACAATAATGAAAGATGGGTGCAAGTTTTTTTTGACTCCACTTATGGAAGAGGAGGAAGGTAAGGAAAAGGTAATCATGTGTGGAAGAAGAGAACTTGTAAATAATGTGAATGAAGAAAAAAATATGAGTGTTGTAGACTGTTTGAGACATGAGAATACAGCGACAGTAGGCAAGAAGACTGAATTAGGTTTGTAGGGTAAGTTGACTATGAATTTGAATAAGAATGTCATGGTTGGGTCTATTGTTTTTCCATCGGTTGGAAATGATATTGCAAAGCATGAAATTTCTGCAGGGATAGTGCATCATAGATTTGATGGTATAGTGCGGTGTAAGATTGACAGTACTAAAGTATTTGGTATTGGGAAAACAAAAAGTTTGATGTCAGAAATGCAAGGATAGAGTATACAAGAAGTTAAGGGAAGATGCAAGGATGAAATGTAAACAAAGAAGAAGTCAGTACAAGAGACTACTAATAGTTGTTTTTTTGTAGGTATGTGTGAAGGAGCACAAGCAGGATTTGATCAAGGAGCAAGGAAAATACCATTATCATGTCTAAGGGAAGAAATGAGGATAAATACATATGCAAATCAATACAAGGATGTGTAGAAGATTGGAGAATCATAGTGGAGAGTGTTTGAATGCCAGTGGAACTTGTGTGAATCTTGGAGAAGTTGGTACAATTCACAACTCATGTGGCATGAGTTTTTTCTTGTGGGGGTGTATGGTGCGGAAGCACCTACACCTTATTTTCAAAATTTGAACATTTGATATTGATCATAGGGTGAGCCTAGGGAATTTGAGGTGTTTTGAGTCTTAGTATGCTAAATAAAGTCAATCAAGACCATTTAATATGTATTTGGGTGGTTTAGTGTTTAAGGTGTCAAGTTGTTAAAAATTGCACAAAATGTAACAATGTTGATTAAACAAAAAATGCTAAAGTGTTGTTTTAGGGAGTATGAAGAGTTTAGGATTTTAAAATGCAGTTAGGAAGTTTTGTTGGTTATGTTGGATGGAACAAGTTTATATAGCCTCTTGAAGGCTCGAACAATGTTTTTGAACAAATATTAAAGGATTTCAAATCAATAAACAATGCTTTTCTACTACAATTCTCTAATTTTTTGTACTATGTTACCTCTATATGAACCCGTACAGCCTTCCAAAGTTCTAAGTATTGTTGTGCTATGTAATTACATGTCTTATCTTTCATTTGATATCATTTTGATTGTTTAATTTTGTATTTGGAAGGAGAAATAAATCATTCTCTGTAACTGCTTTGTTTCCTCATATTTAAGGGTTGAGGGTCTTCAAAATGCTTAAATGACCCATTCCACTATATCTCATGGAATGGATCTAAAATGCTCTAATTTTGGTGTTTCAATGCTTTGGTAGGCAATGGGATAGAATTGTGAGAAAGGGAAGGAAGCCCTAGGGCTGACAGAGTCATTTTTCCATGTGAATTTGTGGTGTTAGGATAGGGTTTTGATAAATAGCTGATGGAATTGTATTTGTGTGAGTAGTATGAGTTTGTACAAGGTATAATAATTATTTTTGATGCATTATTTGTGCTTTATAAGCCCAGGTATATGGGTTTTCAATAAAACCCTAGTAGTTTGCATGAAAATGGAGGGTTTGATGGATTAGAGGGTAAGAGGCCTTAAAACCAAGAAGTGGTTAAGGATTTTGTGGTTTGGTGTCACAATTTAACTCTTTCAAAGGTGTTTTGGTGAAAACAAGGTGTTTAAGAGGTACCTCCTTTTTTAATTTGGGCTAATTTAGTAGCCTTTTGGGTAGAGCAGTCTATTGAATCTCTATGATGTGTCAAATAAACCTTGGGTGATCTATTGGGATAATGTGTTTGGTTTATGTCATTTCTCAATTTATTTATTTTTGGCCATTGTATGGCCTTCTCTAAAAGATATATCCATTAGAAGATCTTTGAAGGCTAGAAGCGTATTGGTGAGGGTTTGAGACAAGTTTAGTGTTTTGTGTTCAAGGGTAGGTTTCATTTTTTGTGTTGGGTCATTTTGGGCTGGAAAGGGAGTGTCAACCACCTTGCTTGCATCAATCATGCACTCATATGAGGATGCATGAAATATGATGTCATCCTTGTACTTTTTAACAATTTTCCTTGGGATCCTTTCTCATTCATTCATGTTGCTTTTGAATACAACAAAAAATGTTGTTAGAGCATTGTATTGATTCTTCAAATCATCCAAGATATGTATATAATAAAAAATTTGACGTGCAACAAGTCTTGATGTATTCCAAATTACCACATCATCTCTTCCATGAAGCTATCTAAGAAAGTAGAACAACAAACAATCAGGGAACCAAACTTAAATGCATATTTCTTCTCCCTTGTCATCTTCATATTTTCAAACAATTGTTGTTGAAGAAGTTCACATAGATTGTATTCTGCTCCATTTGCTACCATGTCATATATGGTGTATATAGTTGTAGCAGACATAAATTTTTCCCTATTTGTGAACTAGATATTGTGTCTGATCATTATAGCTACATACTTCACAATAGGATTGGTAATAGGTTTAGTTGCAAGAGCTCTTCTATCAAATGTTACTTCGGTAAGTTCCATCACTACATTTTTAACTAACTTCAACACTAGTACTAGTCCAGTATCATAGAGTCTAGTAACTACCTTAATCACTTGTTTGGTTATTAGGTGAGGTTTGTCAATCCATAAAAACTTATCACAATTTTTTCTAAGAGTAGGTTTAACATACTTGTCATCAATAGTGGAACTAAAGTTAGGAAATCGATTCCACTGATCCAAATTCTTTGCAAAAATATTTTAATATTCTAGTTTTATCAATAAATCATCCTCAATAAGCTTATTGTGCAGCATATCTATCAATTTTTTGTGATTATATTCCTCAATCTTAACACAAATGTACAGTCTAGTGTCTTCAATGGGCATGACACTGTGAGGAATCGATGAGAAGGAACCCAGAGGGTCATCTTCAAATACCTTCATGAAATACTTCTTGTAGGAAGGCCTAGGTCTTTCTGACATATTTACAAGTATAGGGGTTTCCATCTTTTCACATACCAAGCTCTAATGATTTCAGAAAGAAGATTCACACAAACCCACAACAGTATAAAAGAGTAAAATACCTTTTTTTCTTTTGTGAGTACCAGAGCTATGGTTTTCCCAACTCACTCTTCAAATCACCTCAAGATTTCTCTAAATCACTCTCCATTTTTTTCAAATGCATAAGTGATCAAAACATCTTACAAATATTCTTTATAGATCAACAAGTTTCCCTAATTCACATTAAATGTGGTAGAATTTGAAAAGTTGATAAAAACCTTCTTCATTGCATTGAAAAACCCTAATTTTCTCTACAAATGATCATTCTTGCAACATTTCCTTTGGTTCCTTTTGCATAATCTCTATTTATTCATTCTTTACAACATATCTTTGTGCAAATTTCTGGCACACCAAATATCTAGAGGATTGAATAATTTTCTATTAATGCTCCCCCTAAGACCATGTTGGGTCTAATTGTTAGAGGGGTTTTCTACACCAGATGATGGAACATACAAATTTGATGTCACTATCTCTTATTTCTTCTTCCATATCATGTTCATTTCTTGCTTAACTTCATTCTTGTCA
>VDFB02109641.1:162756-191554 GCA_007258455.2 Sequoia sempervirens
CAAATCACTATGATAGATCTCTACAAAGTTGCGCAAAAACCTGGCGAACCTTTTATTACTTTTCTTTAGAGATGGAGAAGAATGTTCACCAGATATCCACGTCTTGTTCCCGAAAAGGAAAAGATGGTCACCTTCATTACAGCTTGAATCTTCTGAAATGAGCCATCACTCTGAACTTTGTCCTTTTCCTCTTTGAAAAATTATTAATTGAAAATGCTATAAACCCTTAGCTGGCGATTTGGCCAAAAAGAGGAATAATAAACTGGACAGGGACAATCCTGGCTCATCCAATCATCATAACAATCAGGAAAAGTCTAAATTTTGGACTCGCAACAAGAACATGGTGAATGATGGTGCTGTTGATGCAAATCATGTCTCGACTAAGCCATTTTTCCTTAGTACCCCGAGTGCTCCTCGCAAAAAAAACTATAACAATTTCAACTTGGTCACAAATCAAGGAAATAACCCTCCTCCTCTGAAGAATACTCTGAGTCAAAATTCTACTCCCAATCGAGGGACTGCCAACAATCAAGGTTACAAGGGAACCAATACCAATCACAACTCCTTAGGGAATACCTCGAATACAAATCCACAACGATTTTCATTCTTCTCTAATAGAAGAACTTACACTCCACTGGGTCAATCTTTGGAATCTGTATTCAAAGAGTTGATGGTTAAAAATGTCATTACCTTGCCACCTCAACAAAACTCTGAGCCCAGTGTGAAGCCTCCATCATGGAACACATTGTGACTATCATCGCAGCGCCAGTCACACGGGCCAGAATCGCCGCTTCAAAGAATAAATACCTCAAGACCTAAATCAAAATGTCACAACAGAAGGACATCAACAAACGTAAACAAAGGAAGATCAATGGCAATCCTCTCCCCATTTGACAGATAAGACTATAATAATTTGACTGACTGGAGCAGGAATCACACTGTGCTATGCCCCTTCTCAAACCTGGCTGACCTCCACCTCAACCTCAATATGACTTAGTCCACCAACTTCAAAAAACTCCTGCTCAGATTTCTATCTTAGAACTCTTGAAGATTTCCCCAACACATAAGGAAATTCTCGAAAAGGTTCTCATTGAAACAACTGTATCCACTGATTTGGATGTGGACCAATTTCAAGCCATGCTAGGACACTTTTCCTCACCCACATGCTTCTCATTCTCCAAAAAAGATGACGTTTCCATAACTCATCCCCATAATTCATCATTATACCTAGAGGTCATGGTTCACAAGTTTCATGTCAGACAAGTTCTAATAGATGGAGGTGCTAGTTTGAACATATGTACCATGAAGTTGGTTAAAGCTTTAGGATTTTCTGAGGACTCCATTGATCCTAGAAGAAAGATTACTATTAAACCCTATGATGATGAGGAAAGAGCGTCCAAGGGTTTAATCACACTAACAATCAAAGTGGGACCTCTTATCAAAAATACTTTTTGTCAAGTATTAGATTGTGATCTTGCATACAACATCTTGTTGGGTCATCCTTGGATCCATGAAATGCAAGCTGTCCCATCCACGTATCATCAATGTCTTAAGTTTCCTTATGATGGGCAGGAAATCACGATACCAGTCGATAAATCAAAGGTCCAAACTTGTGCCAACGTCAAAGCTAGCCAAGATACTTTGGTTCCTAACAATCGAGAAGCTCATGCTAGTACTTCTCTCGAGATTGATACATAAATTAGTCAGGTAACCAATAGTTTTGACAAGAAATTGAAATTCAAGGACCATGGAGTCAGAGAGTACTCTTTCTGTTTGGCTAATTTGTAACCTACATTACCTCGGTCACAGGGACATCCTTCTATTATGCAACATCAAATATCAGCAATGTCAACATCAACACAACCACCAACAGAGCCAAGCACAAAGTTTAATAGATGATTCATCAAAGAAAGATTCCCCATGGAAGATCCTAAAGATAGGGAAATTCTAAACTGGTTGTAAAAAGATGAAGAGGAAATAGTCTATAATCTCAAATTACCAACAAATATATATGGAAAAGGATATTCAATCATGCAAAAGATGGGCTATGATAAGGGTCCTATCGGAAAAAGAAAAGGAGTAGTTGAGCCTATTCACCTTCGAGGACTTGTTGCAAAAGAGAAAATAGGATTAGGCTATGATACTAACTCAAAAGAAAGAACATCCAAACAATTGCATGGCACTATCTTTACATTGCAAGAAGGTTTTGATCCAAGAGAAGCATGTTTGGCAACAATTCAGAATTTCATGGATAATTACTCCAACACAGACTTTGTTGAATATGAATGGGACACCATTTACAATGATTATTTTTGGAGGGACAAAGAGGTTGATGTAATACACTAGTATAACCCAACTCTAATTAAAGGTGAAGGTTCAGGGACCCAAACACAAGAATTCAAACTATAAAGTCACTATGATTCTAGTGATACTGAGTCAAATTTAAACGAACAAGATTATCATGGGGACAGTGCCATCATTGATCCACCTCATACCTCAGATCCTATAGTCAACTCCGTTATGACCCTAACCATGGCCGATTTCACACAACCCAATGACCTGCTATCTTTAATCCATCCTAATCTCATTGATTGGGATTCATCTGAACCTATCAGTATACCTATGTTTCCAAGTGATGAACCTATCATAAACTTCCTTTCCACAGACAACACAAATGATGGTTCCACCAGCGATTCTTGGCATAGAGTCTTTGATCAGGAGAGTGTTAATTTTCCTAGCTACAAAATAAAAAATGAAAAAGAAAGATCTAATGGTGAAAACTAGAATATGGCAGTATTAAATAAAAAAAAAAGATAAAATAAAGAGCTTATTAGATGGTGAAAACCTTTTTAAGGCACCAAACGATGGGAATCTTGACACTCTCCCAGAGCATTACCATGAGCGATCGCCTATTTTGATTCAGCCTACAAATGTTGTCAATCTTGAAACTTCAGATAAGCCAAGGATTTTACAGTTAGTTGCATCACTGACAGAGAAAGAAATACCAGAGTTCATGGATTTCCTAATAGAAAATCAAGTCAACTTTGCTTCGTCTTATGTGGACATGGCAGGTCTTGATCTTGATCTTATCATGCATCACTTGTCTATCAAACCAGAGGTTAAGCCTATGAAGCAAAAACTCAGAAAAATGCACCCCCATGTTGCATTACTAGTTAAGGAAGAATTGAGAAAACTCCTTGATGTGGGCTTCATAAGATCAATCGACTACGCAGAATGGATCTCCAACATTGTTCCTGTATCCAAGCCAAATAAGAGTGTCAGAGTGTGCACAGATTTTGAGGATCTTAATAAAGCATGTCCTATGGATGACTTCCCACTGCCAAACATCAAAACTATAGTTGATTTGACAGCTGGCCATGCCATGTATTCATTAATGGATGGTTTTTTTGGTTACAACCAAATCAAGATTGCATCCGAAGACCAAAAGAAAATAACTTTCACATGTCCATGGGGAACCTACTATTGGAATGCCATGCCTTTTGGTTTGAAGAATGCTGGGGCTACTTACCAAAGAGCCATGACTATAATTTTTCATGACATGATGCACACATTCATGGAAGATTATGTAGATGGCATCCTAGCAAAGTCATACACTAGAGAAGGACATCTAGAAATATTATTCAAAATATTTGTAAGATTGGAGAAATTCAAAGTTCACCTCAATCCCAAAAAATGTGTCTTTGGGGTCACATTTGGAAAAATCCTAGGATACATAGTCTATGGAAAAGCAATTGAAGTAGATCCTACCAGAATATAGGCAATCATGAAAATGCCTCCCCCAAGGAATATTAGTCAGTTGAGATCATTACAGGGATGACTTCAGTCTATACGAAGGTTCATTGTACAACTAGTCGAAAGAAGCCTACCTTTCACACATCTACTGCATAAGAATGTTCCTTTCAAGTGGGATGATAAGTGTGAGATGGCCTTTCAACAAATCGAATAGTACCTGATGAACCCACCAGTTCTAGTACCACCAAATCCAGACAAACCACTGATCTTATATATTTCCTCAATAGAGACATCTTTGGGGGCATTGCTAGTGCAAGAAGACTCTATGGGAAAGGAACATGCAATCTATTATATTAGCCACACATTGATAGGACATGAACTCAACTATACTTTCATTGAGAAGGCTTGCCTAGCAGTGGTCTTTGCTTCACATAAATTTTGACACTACATGCTAGCTCATACAATCAATCTTGTCACAAAGATTGATCCACTCAAGTATCTATTAAGCAAAGCATCATTGACCGGGATGTTAGTAAAATGGGTAATGATCCTGAGTGAGTTTGATATCCATTGTGTTGATTGCAAGGTAATCAAAGGAAAAGTTATCATTGATCAATTAGCTGAAGCACCACTACAAGTCAACTACCCCCTACACATTGAATTTCTAGATGCTGATGTCTTTACTGCAGAATCCAAACAACCATGGTCCCTATATTTTGATGGTTCTTTCATTCAACATGGATCAGGGGCAGGCATACTTTTCATCACCCCCCAAGGACACACCATTCCTCAGTCATATAGGCTAATGTTTCATTGCACCAACAACATAGCCGAATATGAAGCATTAATCACTAGACTTAAAATAGCATTGGAATGGAGGATTGCAGAGTTACAAGTGTATGGAGACTCACAGCTAGTCATTAATCAAATCAATGATGATTATCAGACCAAAGATGACAAACTATTGCCATATAAAAAGATGGTCGACAATTTCAAGAAGTACTTTGTGAACATCAAATTCACACAAATTCCAAGGCTTAATAACAAAGCAGTCAATGCCATGGCCACGATTGCATCATTGTTACAACTCCCTGAAAATCAGGCTCGCTATGAATTTCTGGTGGAACAATCATTTACACCTACCTATGACACACCTAAAAGCCAAATCATTTACCACTTGGTGGGATCCGATTCACATTGGTATCAAAAGATTTATGCCTACCTAAAAGATGACATTTTACCACCTGATTTATCCCATAACCAAAAGTGAAATTTTATCTGCCAATCCTCGTGCTACACTCTTATCACCGACACCCTTTATTGTTGTGGTCTTGATGGTACTTTACTTCGATGTCTTGAATGTGATGAATCTAACCAAACTTTACAAGAAGTTCACGATGGCATTTGTGGTACTCATTCGAGTGGACTAACCTTATCCAAAAAATTGATTAGAATGGGTTACTACTGGCCTACAATGGAGAGGGAATCTTTTACTTTTGTGAAAACATGTTCAAAATGCTAGATTCATGGGAATCTTATTCATGCTCTTGCATAGGAACTTCAACCATTCACACCAACCTAGCCATTCTCCCAATGGGGATTAGATCTAGTGGGAAAAATCCATCCTTCATCATCGAATGGGCATAAGTTCATCATCACAGCCATAGATTATTTTACCAAGTGGATTGAGCAAGTACCTCTTAATAAAGTTACTAGCAAACAAATATCATCCTTCATACTCAACTATATTATATGTCGGTATGGCATTCCCAACTCCATCATCACAGATAATGGACAACCTTTCAAGAATCAGGATGTTGTTGAACTTTGTGAGAGATTCCATATTCAACATAGATATTCAACACCTTACTATCCACAAGGGAATGGCCAAGCAGAGGCTTCAAATAAAACAATATTGAAAATTTTGAAGAAGACTGTGAATGGTGTAGGGAAAGATTGGCATGTTCAACTCAATCCTGCCTTATGGGCCTACAAAACTAGTGTATGCACGCTAATAGGAGCAACGCCATTTGCTCTCATCTATGGAGTAGAAGCTATCTTACCTCTAGAAGTTGAAATCCCATCACTTAGAGTATCACTGAAGGGCCTCACAACAGATGAGGAATATAGAGTTTCCTGACTACAAGAGCTAGAACTCCTAGATGAAAAGAGACAAAGAGTAGCTAACCATTTGAAATCATACCAATAGATGATGTCTCACAGCTATAATCACAAAGTAAAGCCATGTACCTTTCAGGTAGGTGATCTGGTTTTAAAAGAAAACCCACAAAATCAGCAAGATAGAGAAAATAAAGGAAAGTTTGAACCAAACTAGCTAGGTCCTTATGCAGTTATTTTCATCTATGGTTCAGGATCATACAAGCTATCAACGCCAGAAGGGGACCTATTTGACGAACCCATCAACAGCATGCACCTGAAGAAATATTATGTTTAAGTCAGAAAAGTCCTGAAAAAATCCAAAAATAGCAGAAAATGTCTTGAAAAAATCCAAAAAAATCATAAAAGTCCTAAAAAAATCCATCAACAACATGCACCTAAATAAATATTATGTTTAAGTCAAAAAAGTCTTGAAAAAATCCAAAAACAACAGAAAAAGTCCTTAAGAAATCCAAAAATATCAAAAAATTCCTAAAAAAATCCAAAAATAGTAGAAAATGTCTTGAAGAAATACAAAAAAAAGAAAAGTCCTGAAGAAATCCAAAAATAGCAGAAAATGTCCAAAAGAAATACAAAAAAATCAGAAAAGTCCTAAAAAAATCCAAAAATAGTAGAAAATCTCCTGAAGAAATACAAAAAAATCAAAAAAGTCTTGAAAAAAATCCAAAAACAGCAGAAAATGTCCTTAAAATTTTTTTTTAAAAAAAATTCATAGGGTGAAAACCTAGCAACAGGTAGTCTATTGACAAGAAAAATGCAATAAAAACAAATAGTGAAAATCTAGCAAACAAACACTATTTGTAGCTCTCCATCTATTAGTTCATGTTCTACACTTGGCTTCTCAGCCTTCATTTCATCCATCTTTTCATCATCTTAGGGTCATACCGACATCATATTGTCATCATTTTCCTAGAACGATAACGTCTCACCATGGCTTGATTAATTATACATATTCATTTAAGCAAGTTGCATCAATACTGGGGGCAAACATTGACATACTGGGGGCAACCAACTTTCATGTTTTACCGAAATAGCAAGACAATGACATCAAATCAAATCATGCAAACAAACAATCGAATCATAGGAACAATTATCCAATCATTGATCCAAAGCACAATAGTTTTTAGTGAGTACCATGTCATGACTCATATCTGGATGATCTAAAAATCTGAATAATGTTTGGAATAACAGTATTTCATTTTGAACAATGGTTGTTTAATTTTCGATATCATCTCTCTGGAGCACACTCGATGATGCACTGAACTAGAGTGGCGAGGAAAGAGAATGATTTTTCTTTGTCCATTGTCTTGAGGTTAACTATCCATTTGTTGCCAATATGTCATGACACATGCTTTCCAAAGCTTATCATTGACGACATTTCCAAATTTTCATCAGAAGATGGTTAGTCTTTGTTTTTTATGCAAGAAATGCTCAGGTCATCTTGATTCAAATATACCTCGATGCTTGTGTGTACTTTCTATGTCAAAAATCATGAAAGTTGTACTTAGGTCATCATTGGTGCTAATTTCCCCTCTGATGCTTGTACATACTTCCAACATTTTAAATGCTCTATGATGATTCAAGAAAGATGGCAAAAAGGTCAACAAATGGTTTGTTTCATTTAATTGCATTTCATTTTAGGTCATTGTACATATCTGTATACTGGATTTGCATCAGAGTTTTTGAAAGGCTAACAATAACATCAATGGCTGCCATGTCTCTTTAGACTATTTGTGGAGGACATTCACACATTTGTTTCATCATCATCTTTCATCTTCATTATCACTTATCATTTCATGTACCATTTCATTTATCATTATCATCCATATCATTTCATTTATCATATCATTTATTTCATTTCATTTATCATATCATTTATTTCATTTCATTTATCATATCATTCATTTCATTTCATTTATTATTTATCATTCATTTGCATACCATTTAGATTATTCATCATCTTCATATCATTATCATTTATCATTTCATTTGCCATTTCATTATCATTCATTTCGTATCATCTTCATTAATCATTATCACTTCATCTAGGTCCTTTCATTTATTATTTATCATTCATTTGCATATCATTTAGATTCTCTATCATCTTCATATCATTAACATTTTATCATTTTTTTCAATCCATTTTCATTTCACACATTTGCATCCCATTTATCATTCATTTTGCTTATCATTCTCACTTATCAATTCACATATCATTCATTTCATTTCATTTATCATCTTATTATCATTCATATCATTTCATTTATCATCTTAGTTATTTCATTTATCATCTTATTCATTTCATGTCATTTATCATATCATTATTATTCATTTCATATCACTTTCATTTATCATTTCATTATCATACATTTCATTTCACTTCACTTATCATTCATCATTATCGTTCATTATTAATCATTTCATTTCACCACGTATCATTTATCATCTTATCATACATCACATTCTTATTATCCATTTCATTTCACATCATTATTCATATCATTTGTCACATTACATTCTATCATTTTCCATATCAATTCATATTACAAATTCATGATGCATATCATAAACACAACATTCATTTTCCATCATATTTTACTTGCACAAACATTCCATACATACATTTTCATATCATTTTCAAACAACATTTTCATAAAACATATCAAATATCCCATGACATATTCTCATAATCACATCCTAGGTCATCCACCTGCATGACATCATTAGTATGCATCATCCATCATTTTTATCATCATCATACATACATCAAATCAAATCATCCTACATATCACATTAGTCATCAAATCATTAACATGCATACCAAAATCCATAACATATAGAAATAAATGCATATCACATAATCATCCCATAAATGTACATCACATCATCAAAAATCATCGCCGCTACATATCATCGCTCATCATAAATAATACAAATGTCCAATGTCCAAGGAAACTGAAAAGTCTAAAGAAAGATACATGGGATATGATCAAAATCAATATACATGCTCCAAAAATGATATACATGTGTAGCATCACAAAACTAGCTGGTCGATGCCCCTGATGGAGCCAGTCCGGAAGGAGGTGGCCTACCACTGGTACCTACGCCTGGATCCTGCCAAGGCCCAGTCACCCCTAGGCTCTGTGTACTTGTCTGTGACCTACTCTTGGTCCTAGTATGGGACTGTGGGAATGGATCTCTATGCTTAGGAGGACATAACTCCTCATATCGGACTTTGTAGTACTCTACCTCCTGTGCCATCTCCATACCCTCTACAATAGCCTCCCGCAAGGATGTGCTCTGAACGGTACCCATCAGCTTCTGTGCAACACCCTCAGCCTCTACCGCTCTCCACCTTAGTGCATCTCTCTCTGTCATCACCTGGGCTAACTGTGGGTTTTGGGCAGGTGCATGTGCCTGTGCCAGTTGTGCCTGTAGTTGTACAACCAATCCCTATGCCTACACCGGCTAACTCTGCAACTGCACCTGCTGTCCCTACAGTGTCTACACCTAGGCCTGTAAGGTGGCTATTTGTCCCTACTAAGAGGAGGATCCAACCTTGATCATTGTCCACCTCCCAATCCCTGTCCTCGGTCGCCGCATGATCTGGACACCCCTCAGAATATCTGGTCTTGGCCTCCCTGGTACCTGCCCCTCATCCCCGCCATCATCTTTGTCATCCCCGTCAGAACTCTCCTCCTCTCCCCTCTCTACCTCCTCTCCTCCAACTGCTGCCTAGTCACCATTAGCCACATCCTCTTGTCTCACTACCCCTAGCTGTGGTACTACCAAAATAGGTGTTGGCACATTGGGATTGGTAAACCATGGAAAGGGACGTGTGTGATAATATACTAAGTACTCATCCGACATACCAGCATCAACAATATCTCGCCTGTCATCCCATGCCTCGGGAGCTAATGCCATGAACTTTGCATATGCTATCTGATAATAAATGCATGGCCCCCATCCAGCCTCATCTCTACTCTATGCATAATGTGCAACCCCCTGTGGCATCCCCTACGTGAAACTGAACTACCGCTGCACCTGCAATGCTAGAAACCTCTCAATGATGAAAGGATTCCTCCCTATCAAAAACTAAGGAATACCTACAAACGACATCTCCAAGTCATATGTGTCCCATGGCTCACAATCAAGGTAGGGTCGCCATACCACTACATCCATATCCTCCAGGCGTCGTCTCTAGTAATCCACCTTGCCCAGCTTGGGATGGACAAGGAACATGGCATAAGCATACACATAAGGCCTACCTGGTGGCCTCACTCTGGGGCACATTGGTCTCATCACAGCAAGATGCTCCCATGCCTAGATTTGTAGTAGTGTCACACCGCATGACAGACTGGAAGCACCCCTATATACTACTTGATGTAAATCATGATATAGGTGGGCTAACATACAACTCCCCCATGCGTATCTCTATGGTTGTAGCAACATCTACTCTAGAATCCTCCCCCATCCCACGGATAGTCCCTTTGACTGGCGATCCAAACAAAGGAGACCTCAAATAAATGCACCCAAAACTACAGGAAAGGCTGGATATCCTCAGAATTCAACCCATGGTACCCAATACCTTGCTATGTGCGCATCACCATATACCCTCCTCAGAGCATTAGTACCCCCAAGCCCCTTGTGATCATAGAATACAAGGGCACCAACCACTGGGATACCTAATATCCTATGCACATCCTCCGGAGTCACGGTCACCTCACTAGTCGACAAATGAAAGGTGTTGTGCAATGAATTCCACCTCTCTACCAATACAGTCAACAGTCTCATGTTGACCCGAATCGGTGGCATAGCCAATAAGGGTCTCAATCTACATATGTCTATTAGCGCTACATCAACGGGTGTCAACTCAGGTATCCTATCCCACCCTGCCGAGTGCTGCTCCCTAATCTAGAGGTTTTTGAAAACCTCCTATTTTTTGAATTATCACAACAACAATCAACATAACCATATCACTGATTCAATCTCAATCAAGCATCATCAATCTATCAAAAGGAAATCAATCATCTACTATTTGTTTTTCTATCACAGAAAGCAAATTTATCAAAAGGAAATCAATCATCTACTATTTGTTTTTCTATCACAAAAAGAAAATTTATCAAAAGGAAATCAATCATCTACTATTTGTTTTTCTATCGAAGAAAGCAAATTTATCAAAAGGAAATCAATCATCTACTCTCTTTTTTCTATCGCAGAAAGAAAAATTATCAAAAGGCAATCAATCATCTACTATTTATTTTTCTATCACAAAAAGCAAATTTATCAAAATGGAATCAATCATCTACTATTTGTTTTCTATTGCAGAAAGAAAATTTATCAAGCACTTTATCAATCATTTACTCTTTGTTCTCATACAAGGGAAACAAAGTTATCAGCTGTCTACTCTTTGATTTCTATTTTGGAAATAAAGTTATCAACATAGTATTAGATTTTCTATTCACAACAGCAAGATGACAAGACATTTTCTCAATCTCTTGACCAAGGAAATCAAGTATGCATCATCATTTTCACATAACTCTCATCCAATCACACATTCTATTTTTTTACCAGATGTGTTATTTTGTACTTTGGATGTGCTAAAACCTATATGTGCCATTCTTTTCCCTGGATGTGCTCAAACAATCTTTGTATGTGCTATTTCCCTATATGCACTAGAACTCTATACCTAAGCGCTATTTTATTTCTGGGATGCGCTATTTCCTATATGCGCTACTATTTTTCCTAAATGCGCTATACTCCTAAAACAATTATGGCACCCTATATGCACTATTGTTTTCATCGAAAGCGCTACACTGGGTTCATGCTAAACATGCAAAATCTAACCTATATGCGCTATTGTTTTTATTGTAAGTGCTAAAACATTCATCAAAAGCACTAAAACTTTCCTAAAAGTGCTAAAACACCATTTTCAAACTCAAAATCCATGGAAAAATAGTAAATTTCAATTCAAAATGTAAAAATTTTAAAGCACAAGTGGTTAGATCCACTCACCGATGGTCCATACACAACTAGCCTCTAGTATCAGCGAGATCTCTCAAATTAGTGGCGATGATATGGAATCTCCATGTCGCGAGTGTTAGAATCCAAGATCACTTGCATGCAAGATGGATACCTGTCACATGCAAAAGATATGAAGAACCAAAAAAGATGTTCTCTGTAAACCTCTTAGTAAAAATGCATTAAGAGAATCAATTATTACAATGTGATCAATCCTTATGAAGGAGATCAAGAAACCCTAAAAGGGAAACCCTAAATGAAACCCTAGTGTGCACACTTAATAATTAATAATTAATTAATAATGTGCCTAAGTTTAGCTTAAGTAATAAAGAGGAATAAGTGACTTAATTAGTTAATCAATGTGATGTAATTAATTAAGCATAATAACTTATTACTCTAACACCCCCTTAAGATGAACTTAGGAAGAAGCTAAACACTAGAATAAGATGCATGAAAGCAAAGATGGGTCCCGAGCAACTAGGCGTCGGGGTACCCATTTACAAATGCAATAAGAAGGAGTAAGAAGGAAAAATCCGTGGGACAAACCCCCCTTACAATGAGATAACATGCTGCAAAGAAGCACTAGAAGAACTCTGTAGAGTAACACTGGAACTTGATATAGGCAAGCAAGGAAATATTCTTCTGTATACTACTGAAACCGGATGAGAGTCACTGATTGACTCAAGGAATCATGATTAAAACAACAGAAAACCCGATGCCACGGAACACTCGAAAACTCCAAACTGGAACAACTCTAGAATCTATGAAGCAGCAAGCAATTATTGAAAGATGTATTACTGAAAATGAAGTGCAAAGATGTAAGATGCACTCTCCCAACTGTCAAAACATCCAAGTAATCGCCAAACAACCCATTGGGCCAAATCTGGACTAATTGATAAACTTGGGATAGATACAGAAAAAGTGCATGTACAGCAACCTAGAGCTCCTCAATACCTTTCCGACGCTTCAAACAAGGCGAAAAACAGAGATTGTGGCAAAAAGTTATGAGCTCGGAAGCATAAAAATTACATCTGAATTCAAACAGCAATAAATATAGGAAAACAGTAAAATACTGGAAAACAAACAACACTACTGGAAAGTACTCGGAACCAGCTTTCCGGCGATATCTCGTTTTCCCGATTTCGATACCGTATGCCCAAGTTATGGCCAAAAGAAAAAAACTACTCTTTTAGGAAAAACTAGGGTTAGGAGGGCAAAGAGGGCCGGCCGTACGGATGACGTCATCATGATGCCATGCTGACATCAGCAGAACGCGAGCATAAATTTGATGGCCGTCTGGCCGTCGGTGCAAAAAATGGCCCCCCATGTCGGAAAAAATCTGCCGGTGACCAGAATATGCGGAAATGCTTGAATCTGAGGACGGAATATTCGCTGAGAACCCATGCCGGAATATACTCTGCAAACGGAATATTCCGTTGCTGTGCGGGCAGCCGGTTGTCGAGCTCGGATCTCTTGGTCCGTCATAGGACCGCGGTTGGAGACTGGCATCAGCCGGGGGCTGGGCGAAGACCACCCGGTTCCCCATATGACCGGGGCCATCCGCGAGAAAGAGGCGATGGGCAAAGATTCAGCGGCGGAACGGCTGGCGGCGGCGGCGATTAGTGTTAACCGCCCATTGGCAGCCGGCCCGAACAGCGGCCAGCCGGATACATTTGAATAACTAGAAGCCGGCCCAAAACCAAAAATTTCAATTTTTTTTAAATTTTTTTGAAATTTTTGCCTCGAACTGCGTGTTGGGGAGGCCGTACGGCCCTCCAAAGAAAATTTTTTTGCCTCCTGGATCAACTTCACCAAAATCAACGATTTGACAGGCGTTTCTAGGGTTTTGGGACGCTGCGAACGCGATGGCAACGTCTGTTTGAGCCCATTGTGTCCCGAAAAAATAGCTACCCGTAGATCTTGTAGAAAAGATGCCTATGGAAACCCTTGCACTTGAATCTAACTGAAAGGCCATATCTTAAGATCACGAATAGGCAACTGCAGGTCTGGAGCTCTGATACCATGTTAGAATCCAAGATCACCTGCATGCAAGATGGATACCTGTCACATGCAAAAGATATGAAGAACCGAAAAAGATGTTCTCTATAAACCTCTCAGTAAAAATGCATTAGAGAATCGAAATTATTACAATATGATCAAAATCCTTATGAAGGAGATCAAAAGAAACCCTAAAGGAAACCCTAAATGAAACCCTAGTGTGCACACTTAATAATTAATAATTAATTATTAATATGCCTAAGTTTAGCTTAAGTAATAAAGAGGAATAAGTGACTTAATTAATTAATCAATGTGATGTAATTAATTAAGCATAATAACTTATTACTCTAACAGCGAGGTCACTCTCAGAGCTACAGTATTCAAAAAGTCAAAAAGTGCAAATGATTTGTCTTTTTCTACCTTTTTACCTTTTAAAGGTCAATCAAAGGTAAGTTTTGTGACTATTTCAAAAAAATTGACTTTGTTTTCAAACTAGGGCATCCTTTACATCACTTATCGAGAGCTAAATCACAACCTCCTCAACAAAATATCATCATCCAATCTAGTTTGTTTATCAATTTTTTAAAATTCATATCATCATCTGTGATTTACCTCCCGAGGGGGCATCATCAGCATCAACATTAAAAACATATCAAAGGAAAAAATTTAATTTTCTTTAAAGCAATGCATTTCACACATCACTTCAAAGAGGGGCAAAATGTATACATCTAAAAATGGGCATGATTAATCAAGCTTGTTAATTAATTAAATATAAATTATTTAATTAATCTTCTAAAGTCATCTACATATAAATAAATTTAATCCTTTATTTATATTGTTTACTTTTATAATTCTTCTACCTTGATTAAATAAACAACTTTATTTAATTATTACCATCTTCTATATTCCTCTTAATTAAATTAAATAAATTTTATAAATTTATTTATATTAATTATCATGTTATCCTAAATTTGAATATTTGAATTCAAATAATGGAATATTCCTCCAAACACCCTCTTCATCTCATAGTTAAATTAAATATTATAAATATTTAATTTAATACCTTTTTTTTCATTCCACACATTTAATTACCTTCTAAATTTATCTCTTACACATAATTAAATATTACTTATTTAATTATGTAAACTTCTAAATTCATCTCTCACACATAATTAAATATTACTTATTTAATTATGTAAACTTTTAATTTCATCCTCACATATAATTAAATAAGTTATTTATTTAATTATGAAATCCATTCTCAACTCATTCTTCAAATGGCAACCTTCCTTCATTTATGAATGGAAAAAATTGAAGAAAAGGAAACCTTCTATTTCTTTCTAAACTCTAAAAAATCTCTTACCATTCATCCCAACAAGCTTGATCTGAATCGTTAATCATGGCAGCCAATCAAATTCTTTCAAGAACTCTTTAAATACATGTAAAAATCCAAGCATCGATTACGAACACACACACGAACAAAGACAAGCAATTACGCTTACTCTTTTACATCTATAGCATTTCAGCAATAATCATATCTTAGCAGTAATTTGATCATAGCATAGCATAATCTTGCATTTTAGCATAGTATGAATTTTGTTTAAATCTCATTCTCTAGTCGTCCATTTCGTTGAGCTTGGCACATAGAATCTGAGAGCAACTTGAACCAACGAAACACTGGAGATAGAGAGCAATAAGATGACTTTGAAGAAGCTTCAATAAGAATTTGTTTATTTTTCTTTCAGTTTCTTTGAAATAATGTTTTATTGAATGCGTTTTGAATCCTTTATAATAGGCATATTTTCATACACACAGTATCTTCTTAAACTTATTGAACATACACCATCCAAATATTCCAATGCATATAACAGTAAAAATAAGCCAGAGCATTAGCAAAACATTAAAGAACACAACACATGAACACTAGGATTTTTATGTGCAAAACTCAAAATGGGAAAAAACACGATGAGGATTAGCACACAATATAACATAACTAGTTATAAAATATTACAAAGGGTGGCTCACTAGCAAGACTCATTGTCCAAAAATGGGAGGCTCAACGCCTACAAAGATACAATGTAGAAATGGCTTACAACTAGAATATGAACTAATAAAGTTACACCCAACAAGTGTTGATTTAGTTCCTTTGATGCTCAGTAAACTGACTTTACACGCTTCTTCTAATAAACTCGAAGACCAGTAGATATGTATTCACCTCGATTCATCTTCAAATCCTTCTCTATCTCTTTTAGTCTCAAAAACTTTCATATATATATATATATATATATATATATATATATATCTGACTCATCCACAAGCATCAATTAGTTTGGCCTAATTAGATGCAATCTTTATTCACAAGAAAATATTAATTGTCTACTTCAAGCTTGTTCAAAACATTTCCAACAACAATTCAAGTGTGTAGTACACTACAATCTATCGGCATGGACCTAAGATAGGTCACAAATACATCTGCAACACAAAATTAATTCATCATAACATCAACTATTGATTAAGTCAGCCAGGGATAGACCTAATAACAAAATACAATAATTGAGTGATGCCAACTCGCCATACGAGCACTTGTGCACATGAAATTCTAAACTTATAAGATTTTAGCAACCAAGAACCATCTCCCAAAACTACAAGTTATGATATTCATCAATGGAGGATTGTAGAACAAAATATTAGAGAATAATAACTAGTTATGCATACCAGTTCTAAATACTGGATCAAGCTTGAACTTATGGTGATACAATTACAACTCATATAACATGGTGGCATCAATGACAACATTAAAGTTGCATAATGATATGTTCTTCTTCATTCTTCCAAAAATTGCCCCCTTTGTCATTTATGGAAACATGTGTTAAAAGAATGTACAAATCTCATGTGTGCAACATGGGTATATGCAGGATCATCATGGAAAAAAATAGGCCCTTAAGTGGCAAAAAATTCAGAAAAATCAGAGTTAGGCAACTTGATGTAAAAATTTGAATAAGTTATCTATATTATTTAAAAAATATGTAAGAATAGAATCTATAGAAAATTGAATGTAGTTTCTAAACTACTAGGTTTGTTTAAAAAAAAATCTATTTGGTGAAAATTTGAAATTTCAATGCAGTAGTACTTAAATTTAGAATAAGAAGTAAGGTGTGGTACCACTAACCACAATAAAATGATAATTTTTTTATAAGATTTTAGATATAAGTAGAGGACTCATGTCCTGATGTGATGCATATATTTTTGTGAATTTTTTCCAAGTAAATAATTAATTATGATTTTTTTATTACAATTTTTTTTAAAAATAAAAAACTTGTATATCTGACCACCTTAACCTGGTCAAAACTTTATGAAATTCAATTTTTCTTTTTTCAATCCTATAGTATGTGAAGCATATAATGTGATTCATGTTTTGGATTCAAAAAATGTGATACCGTTTGAAAGCTATAGATGTTTTTCAATCATCCTATCAGTCAGGACTTTAGTCATAATTTGAATAGAAAATGAATAATATTTACTTATTAAATTCAAAGTAAGCCATAATTTATATTGGTGGAAATTTGAGAATCTCCTTTAAAACCCCTTTTGGTTTCATCAAATTTGGGTAAAAAAAAGTTGTCAGCCACATACCCATCATATTGCCACTTTTTGGCCCATCATGATCCTGCACATACCCACACACTCTCCCCTATTCTCTTCATCAAATTCTCTCCCCCTTTGACATCAAGGACAAAGGATGATCCAAAACATATGAAAACTAAAAAAGCATTGCCCAGAGGAAGGTGAGCCTTGAAGCTCCTTGAGAATACCTTGCCATGCTAACTTGCCATTCTCACAACTCTTCTTAGCAGAAACTAACGTTCTTTTCAAAGATTCTAATTCCATGAAGATTTCTTTTGCATCATCTAGAGTGCATGGATTTAGATTGATCTTTTCTAGTTTTTCTACATTTTCCAAAGCATTGGCCACTAGAGTGTATTCTATTCTCACAAGGTCACCTAGCTGACCGAATCTTTTGATTATGTCTTCCTTCTGCTTCTGTAGAATAAATAATTTCTCTTTGTGAGCAATGATAGCATTCCAATTTGACATGTATTTGTCTTTAGATGCATTGTATGTACTTGAAACAACTATCAATTGGGACTCAATGGAGTCCATGAGATCTTTGATACTCTGTGTGGCATTCACCCACTTTATATAGCAATAAAATACAGTATTTTCTTTGGACTCATAAGCTTGCAAAACTTCCAAACTCTTTTCCACATTGGTTTGTGTTAGACCACACTTATCATCAAATTATGAAATCCTTTTCTCTACCATTTTCTCCTCAATCTCTTTCCTGATCTTCTCACCAATTCTGGAGGCATACTCCTTAAAGGAGTCCAATAGAAGTTTTAGATTTTCTACTAGAATGAGTGATGTATCAATTAGTGTACTAGGGTTTGCCTCTCCTAAAAAAATTTGAGGGAATCATCAATAAGCTCTATCCCCTTTTGATGTGTTTCCAAAATTTATTTTCTTCTAGATGCATGCAATGCAACCCCTAACACCAATTTGTGAATGTGAGATATCTTGTCCAAGTCCACACTGCCTTGAACCATGGAGAGTTGTACAAGTTTCAAAGGAATTACCAGTTGGAACCTTATTTTCTTGGATAACAATCCTTTTAATGCATCATCACCGAAGGAGGATTCTCTGGAGGACCTTTGTGATTCCACAACCTCCCTTTTTTCTTCTTCATTCTTGCTAGAATTTTCCCCATCTCTTTCTTCTTCCTCTACTTTTTCTTCTTCCTCTAATTTTTCTTCTTCTTTTTCATCTTTGTCTCTTTCTTCTTCATCCCTTTCACCTTCATCTTTATCTTTTTCTCCTTTAGCTTGTCTTGGAGGTACAACATCAAGCTTCTCTACTTCAACTTCTTCCTCATTTTTTTTCTCTATCTCCAGAGGATCATTTTTAATGCATGTTTATGGAAGGGTATCTTCCTTTACCTCTACAAAATCCTCTTCTCCTGACTTAGGTACAAAACTGAACGGGAATGCATAAAACATACAATATTTCTCAGCTATACCCCTAATGGCTTTTGTAGTTTCTTTCTTTATTTTCTTTATTTTCCTTTTATCTTTTGTCATCAGAGTATTTACCCTTCTCTTCATCTAAAGCATCTTTGAGCATATCTTCTTCAAGGTTTCCATATCATTTGTGATCAAAGAAGTTCCAATTTTCTCAAATCCCTCATTTCTTATCTTTTATTCCAACTCAATAGCCTCTAAGCTTCTTTAAATCAGGTCATCCCACAATTTCTTAGATACATTGGAATTAACATAATCCAAACTAACTTCCAAAGTAATAACATATTGAATAATAGCTAAAATCAATGTTTTTGTATCCTCTCTACCTACTTGAGTATAAATTTCTATTGTAGGTTGCAACATATCTTCAAAATGTACTAAGTTGTTAACTAATGCCTCTAATTTGAGAGGGGAACCAGGTCTTACTGGTGAGGCTTTTTGTTCTTCCTAGTCAAGAGATGCCTCTTTTGACATATTTTCCTTTTTCATGTCTGGTTTGGTGTGGACATGAACACAAAAAGCATGTTCTTCATCTTCTTCAGAGGATGACCCATATAGATATCTCTTAGTGCCAACACTTGCTTCCTTTGAAATGCCCTCACTAGAGGGAATGTTCCCTTTCTTCTTCCTTATCAATTTAGCTTCAATGTCTTCCTCCTCTTCCTCTTTCTCCTCGGTTATGCTAAGGTTCTTTTTGCTTGTTTCCTTTTGCTTTATGCCTCTCTTGAATGGTGTCACCAGAGGAGTCTCTTTACTTTTTATTGATTTTTACAAGGTCCAGAAGGAGCCAGGCCTTTTCCTTTATCAAGAGCACTAGGCTCTACTTTCACTAATGCAAGAGCTATGGTTGGTTTTGAAGGAGTAGTCCTATCAGATCTCCTTAGTCCTAATGATTATCTAGTCATCTAATCTCCCTTGGCTCTTCTCTATGCAATTTTTTCATTAGTGAAGCCAACCTTTCTAATAATTTGATCTACATTCTTTCTTATCACAGGCATCCTATGCTTCATGAAAACTTCCATATATTTTTCTTCATATGTTCCCACTCTTGGTTCACTAGAATATTTTAGGATTTTTAATAATACTTGTATAAATCATTTTGCTTCATCCTTTGTAACTTCATAACCCGATGGTTGCATCTAGACAGTCTAAGGTTCAACCGCTTCAATAATGTACTCATCTAAGGAGACATGAAATATGATCTCATCCTTGTAATTTTCAATAGTTTTCCTTGGGATCCTTTCTTGTTCATTCATCTTGCTTTTGAATATAGCAAAGAATGCTATTAGAGCATTGTATTGAATCTTCAAATCACCCAAGCTATCCATATAATCAAAAATTTGATGTGCAATAGGTCTTAATGTATCCCAAATTACCACATCATCTCTTATGTGAAGCCATCTAAGAAAGTAGAACAATAGACAAACAATCAGGGAACCAAACTTAAATGCATATTTCTTCTCCCTTATCATCTTCATATTTTCAAATAATTGATTTTGAAGAAGTTCACACAGATTGCATTATGCTCCATTTTCTTCCATGTCATATTTGGTGCATATAGTTGTTGCAGACATAGATTTTTCCCTATTTGTGAAGTAGATCTTGTGTTTGATCATTGGAGCTACATACTTCACATCAGGAATGGTAATAGGTTTTGCTGCATGAACTCTTTTGTCAAATGTTGCTTTAGTAAGGTCCATCACTATATTTTTCACTAACTTCAACACCAGTACCAATTTGATATCACAGAGTCTAGTAACTACCTTAATCACTTCTTTGGTTATTAGGTGAGGTCTGTCAGTCCATAAAAACTTATCATGAATTTTGCTAAGATAAAGTTTAACATACTTGTCATCAAGAGTGGAACTAAAGTTAGGAAATTGATTCCACTAATCCAACTTCTTCGCAACAATTTTGCATATTCTAGTTTTATTAAGAAATCATCCCTAGTAAGCTCATTGTGCCACATATCTATCATTTTTTTGTGATTATATTCCTTAGTCTTAACATGAATGTACATTCTATTGTCTTCATGGGCATGAAACTATGAGGAATCAATGAGAAGGTGCCCAGAGGGTCGTCTTTGAATACCTCCATGGAATACTTCTTGTAGGAAGGTCTAGGTATTTCTGACACATTTACAACTATAGGGGTTTCCATATTTTCACACACCAAGCTCTAACGATCTTAGAAAGAATATTCACACAAACCCACAATAGTATAGAAGAGTAACATACCTTCTTCTTTTTTGTGAGTACCAAACCTATGGTTTTCCCAACTCACTCTTCAAATGTCCTCAAGATTGCTCCAAATCACTCTCCACTTTCTTCAAATGTACAAGTGATCAAAACATCTTACAAATATGCTTTATAGATCAATGAGCTACCCTAATTCACATTAAATGTGATAGAATTCAAAAAGATGATAAAAACCTTCTTCATTCTACTAAAAATCCCTAATTTGGTCCACAAATGATCATGCCTATAACATTTCTTCCAATTCCTTTAACATAATGTCCTTTTATTCATTCATTACAACATATCTTCATGCCAATTTCTGATGCACCAAATATCTAGGGGGTTGAATATTTTTTTGTTAATGGTCCCCCTAAGACCATGCTAGGTCTAATTGTTAGAGGGATTTTGTGCACTAGATGAGGGAATAAAAAAAATTTATGTCACTAGCTCTTCTTTCTTCTTCCATATATTGTTCATTTCTTGCTTAACCTCATTCTTGTCAATTGAATTTACAGATTCATTCTTCTTTACCAAATCAGATTGCTTTCCCCTTTTACTTTTGCATACTTTTGAAATGTGTCTAGGCTTGTTGCAATTGTAGCAAACAACATTTTTCTGATTTGCTTGACCTCCATTAACCCTTGATCTACACTAATTTTCTTGGTGTCCAAACTTAATAAATGCATAGCAGTAGCCAACAAAATTTTGATTTGTTCTACCTCCCTTAAACCATATAATCATCTGAGTTCTTCATTCACTAGCTCTATGTCCAACTTTGTTGCATGCAAAACATTGTCTAGAGAAGGATCTAGCATACTGGTTTATTCTAATTATACACTATATTGCCTTGTGACAAAATGTATTGCATAAAAAACAAACACCATTGAAAGATGGGTACCTTTGAGAATTTGGTTGCCTGATAGGCAGTCTTCTAGCTAAGCATCTTGGATTTCTTGTTTATTTTCCATATTTCTTGGTTTTTATCCTGCAATCAACTCATCAAGCTCGGTGGATCTTGTTTTGAACTTATCTTCACATATTCTTTCTTTTTCTAGATCTTCTCTCAGGTTTACCACTTCTTGTTCAAGCCTTGATCATTCATCATTCTTGCTTTGCACCACTGTATTCAGAAAATCTTCAATTCTCTTATTTTCCTCCACTTGCACCTTCAATCTGGTGATCTCTTCATTTTTTTTTTTAATTGCTCACTTACTTCTCTTTGTCTTTCTTTTAAATTCTTCAATTGATCTTTCAATTTCTTAATGCATTTATTTTCCTTATCAAGATTTTCTTTCATATCTCTATTTTTATTTTCATCTTTGTCAAGATCCTCAAGAGTTGCCTAGATTTCTTCGTTATCATCTATCCATGTCCCATATTCAAGATCTCCCTCAAGTTTTTAGGATTCTTCAAAAGAACGGGGCTACAATACCAATTGTTGAATACCCAAGATACTAAGAGGGTGGTGAATAAGTATCTTCTTAAACTTATTGAACATACACCATCCAAATATTCGATTGCATATAATAGTAAAAGTGAGCAAGAGCATTAGCAGAACATAAAAGCACACAACATATGAACACTAGGATTTTTACATGGAAAACCCAAAATTGGAAAAACCACAATGAGGATTAGCTCACAATATAATATAATCAGTTATAAGATATTACAAAGGGTGGCTCATTGCTAGGACTCACTATCCAAAAATGGGAGGCTCGCTAACTACAAAGATACAATGTAGAAATGGCTTACAACCAAAATATGAACTAATAATGTTACACCCAACAAGTGTTGATTCAGTTCCTTTGATGCTCAGTAAACTGGATTTACACACTTCTTCTAATAAACTTGCATACTAGTAGATATGTATTCACCTTGATTCATCTTTGCATCCTTCTCTATCTCTTTTAGTCTCAAAAACTATCCAATATATCTATGACTCATCCGCAAGCATCAATTAGATTGGCCTAATTAGATGCAACCCTTATTCAAAAAAGAATATTAACTATTAGTTTCAAGCTTGTACAACACTTTTCCAAAAATAATTCAAGCATGTAGTGGGTATGTGCAGGATCATCATGGAAAAAACAAGCCCTTAAGTGGTAAAAAATTCAGAAAAATTAGAGTTAGGCAACTTGACATAAAAATTTGAATAAGTTATCTATATTATTTCAAAAATATGTAAGAATAGAATCTTTAAAAAATTGAATGTGGTTTCTAAACTACTAGGTTTAAAATAAAAAAATCCATTTGGTGAAAATTTGAAATTTCAATGCAGTAGTACTTAAATTTCAAGGAAAAAATGAGAAGTAGGTATCTGTCTGACCACCCTAACCACAATAAAATGATAATATTTTTTTTATAATATTTTAGACATAAGTAGATGACTCATGTCCTAATGTGATGCATATTTTTGTAATTTTTTTCCAAGTAAACAATTAATTATGAATTTTTTATTACAAATTTTAAAAAATATAAAAACTTGTATGTATAACCACCTTAACTTGGTAAAAAATCCATGAAATTCAATTTTTTTTAATATTATAGTATGTGAAGCATAGAATGTGATGCATGTTTTGGATTCAAAAAATGTGATAAGGTTTGAAAGCTATAGATGTTTTTCAATTAGCCTATCAATTAGGACTTTAGTCGTAACTCAAATAGAAAATGAATAATAATTATTTATTAAATTCAAAGTAAAGCATAATTTATATAGGTGGAAAGTTGAGAATCTCCTTTAAAACCCCTTTTCTTTTCATCAATTTTGGGTTAAAAAAAAAAAGGTCAGCCACATACCCATCATATCGCCACTTTTTGGCCCATCATGATCTCACACATACCCTAGTATGCTACAATATGTTAGCATGGACCTAAGATCTAGGTCACAAATACATATACAACACAAAATTAATTCATCATAACATCAACTATTGATTAGGTCAGCCAGGGATAGATCTAATAACAAAATAAAACAACTGAGTGATGCCAACTAGCCATACAAGCACTTGTGCACATGAAAATTTGAAATTATAAGCTTTTAGAAACCAATAACCATCTCCCAAACCACAAGTTATGATATCCATCAGTGAAGGATTGTAGACCAAAATATCGAAGGATAATAATTGTTTCTACATACCGGTTTTGAATATTGGATCAAGCTTGAACTTATGGTGATACAATTACAACTCATAGAACATGGTGACATCAATGAAAACATAAAAGATACATAATGAGATGTTCTTCTTCATTCTTCCAACAATCTCCCCCTTTGTCATTGATGGAACATGTGCCAAAAGAATGTACAACCTCCTATGTGCAACACACTCTCCCCTTTTCTCTTCATCAAATTCTCCCCCCCTTTGATATCAAGGACAAAGGATGGTCGAAAAAATATGAAAATTGAAAAATCATTAACTAGAGGAAGGTGAGCCTTGAAGGTCCTTGAGAATACCTTGCCATGCTAACTTTCCATTCTCCCAACTCTTCTTAGCAAAAACCAACATTCTATTTAGAGATTCTAATTCCATCAAGCTTTCTTTTGCATCATCTTGACTGCATGGAGTCAAAATGATATTTTCTATTTTTTATGCATTTTCAAAAGCATTGTCCACCAAAGTGTATTCTATTCTAACAAGGTCACCTAGCTAACCAAATCTTCTGATTACGTATTCCTTCTACTTCTGTAGAATAAATAATTTCTCTTTGTGAGTAGTGATAGCATTCCAAGTTGACTTGTATCTATCTTTAGATGCATTATATTTACTAGAAATAACTATCAACTGGGACTCAGTGGAGTCCATGAGATATTTGATACTTCATGTGGCATCCGACCACTTTATGTAGTAAGAAAATTCAGTATTTTCTTTGGACTCACAAGCTTACACAACTTCTAGACTCTTTTCCACATTGGTTTGTGCCAGAGCACACTTATCAATAAGTTTTGAAAGATTTTTCTCTACCATTTTCTACTCAATCTCTTGCTTGGTCTTCTCACCAAGTCCAAAGGCATACTCCTTGAAAGATTCCAATAGAAGTTTTATATTTTCTACTGAAATGAGTGATGTATCAATTAGTGTACTAGGGTTTTCCTCCTACAAAGTTTTGAGGGCATCATCAATAAGCTATGTCCCCTTTTGGTGTGTTTCTAGAATTTCTTTTCTTCCAGATGCATGCAATGCATCCCCTAACACCAACTTTTGAATGGGAGATATCTTGTCCAAATCCACACTACCTTGAACCATGGGGGGTTTTAGAAGTTCCAAAGGAATTACCGGTTGAAACCTTATTTGCTTGGATAACAAGCCTTTTAATACATCAACGTCAGAGGAGGGTTCTTTGGAGGACCTTTGTGATTCCACAACCTTCCTTTGTTCTTCTTCATTCTTTTTGGAATTTTCCCCATCTCTTTCTTCTTCCTCTAATTTTTATTCTTCCTCTACCTTTTTCTTCTTCTTCTTTTTCATATTTGTCTCTTTCTTCATCCCTTTCACCTTCATCTTTATCTTTTTCTCCTTCAACTTGTCTCGGAGGGACAACATCAAGCTTCTCTACCTCAACTTCTTCCTCATTTTTTTCTCTATATTTGGAGGATCATTTGCAATGCATGTTTCTAGAAGGGTATCTTCCTTTACCTCTGTAGAATCCTCTTCTCCTGATTTAGGTATAGAACCGAATGGGAGTGCACCAAACCTACCATATTTCTCATCCATACCCCTCATGGCTTCTACGGTTTCTTTCTTTATTTTCTTTATTTTCCTTTTATCTTTTTTCATCAAAGTATTTACCCTTTTCATTGAATCCAAAACATCTTTGACCATACCTTCTTCATGGTTTCCATATCATTTGTGGTCAAAGAAGATCCAATTTTCTCAAATTCCTCATTTCTTATCTTTTATTCCAACTCAACAGCCTCTGATCTTCTTTACATCAAGGCATCCCACAATTTCTCAGGTACATTGGACTTAACATAGTCCCAACTAACTTCCAAAGTAATAACATATTGAATAATAGCTAAAATCGATGCTTTCCTGCCCTCTCTACCTACTTGAGTATAATTTTTTGTTATAGGCTGCAACATATCTTCAAAATGTATTAAGTTGTTAACTAATGCCTCTAATATGAGAGGGGAACCTGGTCTTACTGATGAGGCTTTTTGTTCTTCCTAGTCTGGAGATGCCTCTTCTGACATCTTTTCCTTTTTCATGTCTGGTTTGGTGTACACATGAACACCAAAATCTTATTCTTCATTTTCTTCAGAGGATGACGCATATAGAAATCTCAAGTAGTGCCAAGAATTTCTTCCTATGAAGCACCTTCACCAAAGGAAATGTTCCCTTTCTTCTTCCTTATCAATTTAGCTTCAGGGTCTTCCTCCTCTTCCTCTTGCTCTTCAATGATGCAAGAGCCATAGTTGGTTTTGAAGGAGTAGTCCTATCAGATCTCCTTAGTCTTGATGATTCTCTAGTCATCTACTCTTCCTTGGCTCTTCCCTGTGCAATCTGTTAATCAGTGAAGCCAACCTTTCTAAGCATTTTATCTACATTATTTCTTATCATAGTGGACCTATGCTTCATGCGAACTTTCATATATTTTCTTCATATGTGTCTACTCTTGGTTCACTGGAATATTTTCTAAGGATTTTTAATAATACTTGTATATAGCCTTCTACTTCATCCTCTGTAACTTCATAATCCAATGGTTAGATCTTGATAATCTGGGGTTCAACTACTTCAATCATTGGTGTAGGAGCACCTCCACCTTATTTTCAAAATTTGAACATTTGATATTGATCATAGGGTGATGCTAGGGAATTCTAGGTGTTTTGAGTCTTATTATGCTAAATAAATTCAATCAAGACCATTTAACATTTATGGGTGGTTTAGTGTTTAAGGTGTCAAGTTGTTGAAAATTGCACAAAATATAACAATGTTGATTAAACAAAAGTTGTTAAAGTGTTGTTTTAGGGAGTATGAAGAGTTTAGGATTTTGAAAGGAAGTTAGGAAGTTTTGTTGGTTATGTTAGAGGGAACAAGTTTATATAGCCTCTTGAAGGCTTGAACAATGTTGTTGAACAAATATTGAAGGATTTCAAATCAATAAACAACACTTTTCTACTGTAATTCTCTAATTGTTTGCACTTTGTTACCTCTATACAAACTTGTATAGGTTTCAAATGTTTTGAGTTTTTTTTTCTATGTAATTATATGTCTTATCTTTCACTTGATATCATTTTTAGGGTTTAATTTTGTATTTGGAAGGAGAAATAAATCATTCTTTGTAACTGCTCTATTTCCTCAAATTTAAGGGTTGAAGGTCTTCAAAATGCTTAAATGACCCATTCCACTTTCTATTTCCACTGCATCTCATGGAATGGGTCTAAAATTATCTAGTTTTCATGTTTCAATGCTTTGGTCGGTAGTGCGATAGAATTGTGAGAAAGGGAAGGAAGCCCTAGGGTTGAAAGCGTCATTTTTCCATGTGAATTTATGGTGTCAGGACATGGTTTTGATAAATAGCTAATGGAATTGTCTTTCTATGTGTAGTATGAGTTTTTTCAGGTATAAGAATAATTTTTGATGCATTAGTTGTGTTTTATAAGCCCGAGTATATGTGATAGAATGGGGTTGGATGAGGCACTCACTGCCCCATGCTTTGAGTCCTTCCTCCTAAGAACTCCTAGGTGTCTCTTCCACCTTGTCCTAGTGGTCCTCCCTCAGGTTTAGGTGCCACTGCTCTACTAACCAACCCCCCTATCAACATGCTTTCCTTCTACCAAGAAAATCTTGGTGCTTTGCCACATCCTCACCATTGACCCTTATTCCTTCCTAAAGGCCAATTTCTCTAAACACTTAATTTGATTCTTGCAGGGGTGTGTAAATTTTGTAATTTCTTCAAGGTAAACAATCTAGGGTTCTTGTCTCATCACAAAACTCCAATTAACCATCGCTTTCACAAAATCCCTTCCTAGGGTTAGAAAAGGCTACAAGCCTAGAGCCCCAATTAGGCCTCTTAATAGGGAAAAATACAATTTTCTTCAAAACCCACCAAAAGAACTAGATTCTTCATTTTGGGTTTGTTATTCCCATGCCCACACCTTAAAGATTCTTGAGGTTTTGAGCCTATATAGGTCGTACACTGCCCAATCACAAAATTGACCCAAGAACTAGGGTTTGCAAGCTTTCCCAGGCTGATTTCAGACTGTCAAAAAGTTCTCCCACCAAATGACTTGAAAGAACCCCCTCCTGACTACCATGCATTGCCAAGACCCTCAAAAAAATTCACAAAAAGTAATTTCTTCAATATCTTAATTCCCCTGCAAGTTATCTACATTTTCCTCCTGGTCTTTCCTAGCCGGACCCTGCCTGGCTCGCCTAGGGCAAGACCTTGCCAGAATCTCCTACACTCAAAAAAAACCTAGCAACTACCATATGTACAAGCATGATGTATAGGCACTATTTCCAAAAGGACGTACAGTTTGTATGGTGGAAAAGTGCTCTAGCACACCATTTCCTACAAGCAGTCTGGTTCAGACCAGCA
>VDFB02109641.1:191654-229887 GCA_007258455.2 Sequoia sempervirens
GGTGCCTTTCCCTCTTCAGCTTCAACTTTGTGACCATCTCTTCTGACACCAGATTATCGATGCTCCCACCATCAATAATGACATCACAACATTTTCCTTCACACTTGCACCTTGTGCGAAACAAATTATTCCTCTATTCTGGTTTCTTTTCCTCAGTCACCAGGGCTCTCCTAATCACTAGAGCTTCCCCCCTTTCAGCATCATCTAAATGTTCAGATTGGGCCTTCTCATCTGCATGCGCATCCCTTCCATGACCTTCTGGCCTTTTGTCTGCCCTTCCTTGGTGTTGTGGACATTCATAGGCTCGATGCCCTTCTTCACTACACTGGAAACACATTCCTTTCAAACCACCTCTTCCAGATCCTTGTCGATATCTCCCTCATCCTCTACCTCTTTGATCACCACTGTTTTGATCACGAGGGTGGTAGAAGTTGTCATTCCTTTGGCTTCGGCTGGTACCCACATCTTCACTTTTCTTTTCATCATCATTTCGGCTTCCTGAAGGTCTTCCACTGCCCCTTCCACTTGGACCTCCTCGTCCTTTTTTCTTGCCATCAAATCTTTTGTTCAGCTTCTCTTCCACCTTCAGAGCAAACTGATACAAATCCTCAATGGTGGTCATTCTGACTAGGCTTAACTCCTCCTGAATTCTCGGTCATAACCCATTAGGATATCGTGCTACCTTCTCCTCATTGGCCTTTGTGTGGCCCATTCTGATGATTATCTTGTAAAAATCTTCAGTATATTCTTTCACAGACCTACTTCCTTGCTTCAACCCTTGCAATTTCTTCAACAGATCTAACTTGTAGTCCACTGGTATGAACTGCTTCTTCAGTTTCTCTACCATGCGATCCCATCTGGTGATATTTCCTTTTCCTCTTCAGTTTATTTTCAACTAGACCTCTTTCCACTAAATATTGGCATGGCCCTTCAGCTTCATTTTCACAAACTTAACCTGATCTGGGTCCTCTATTTTCTCATACTCAAAATATTCTTCTAGCTCGTTGATCCAGTCGATCAACTCTTCCGGGTTCAAAATTCCAGAATAACTGGGGACTTCTGCTCTGGGTCTTTTCCCGATCTTTGAAATGGTCCTTATTAACCGCATTTGGTCTTGATCAATTGCTTTTTCTTCCTCTTCTGCATTTGAACCTTCTTCTTCTCCTTCATCCTCATGTTCCTCCATCAGGCTTAACCCTCTTCTCAACTGCTCTTGTAACGCATCAATCTGTCTTTGGAGGGTTGCTAGTGCATCTCTTCCACCAGCATTTCTGCCACCTCAACCACCTCTGGCACCACCATGCCTACCAGGCATCACTCTTGGAGGCATCTTTCTTGACCTCGACCCACAACCATGGTCCTGGTGTGAACTACCTCACGATCGACGATCTGTCCACATGCTCAAGAAAACCTGCTCTAATACCACTTGATGAGGGCATAGCTCGAGACTCAGAAAATAACCCACAAACAAGAGAATAATTTTATTATTCAGAAAATGGAGCTTCTTACATGCAGAGGATCTCAAATCTCCAAGTTTTACAACACATGCAAGTTACCGAAAGCTACAGAATCACCCTTTCGCAATATGCAAGCTTGTCCCCAAAAAGTTACCCAAAAATTAGAAATTCGCCCATAAATAGAGCTCCTCTTTAGTTTGGAGCCAAAAAAACATTCAAATTTGAGTTTAGGCAGTTTGGCGCCGAAAAATTACAACCTAAAGTTCAAATTTCAAAAGAACATTTGCAATTGTATCTTCTAGAAAGTGCGCCAACTTCCCGGAGCCATAACTTTTGATCCGGGACTCTGATTCGCGAACCATTTGAACTGTTGGAAAGGTCTCAAAGTCAATAACGCGTTCAAAATTTGCTACGCCAATTTTGGAAAGTTTTAGGGACGATCCAGGAACTCTAAGTGCCTCAAATCCAACTCGAAAGATTTTTAGGTCCAAATATGGAAAACTAAAACTGCAATATCTTTCAACCAAAGAATAGAAAATAAAAACTGTAAATTGGGAATTTCATTATGATGAAAAGGGTATCCAAAAATGTAAAAAATCTAAAAACTGAGAAACTTGAAATTTAACTATTTTTGGGTGATGCAAGATTGCCCTTACACCACTAGATGCTCCTACATCATCTTTACAAATTTGAATGGGTGGAATTTGTAAAGGTGAATAGAATATTAAAAAAATGCTAAGAAAAAAATAAATGAAGGGGAATAGATAAGAAGAGATTGGGGGGATATGTAAGGGGTCTACGTGGTCTAGAAAAGAAGTGCCTAGCTAGGAAGGAAATGTGTGTAGGAAATAGATAGGCGGCTCCAACCATTAAAATATATTTTTAATTTGTAAATTAGCAATGTACAAGCAATGTGGCAAAGAGTGGATAGGTGGGGGAAAAATAAAGGGGGTCGAGTTCCAAAAATGGAAAAGCCAATAATATGAAATTTCAACATATTAAGAATACTCTAAGCAAGAGAAAGGGGCTATATTTGAAGTTTGAAACAAACATAAGAGAAGGAAGGTGTAGCAAAGGAGTGAAGAGTGGTGGAAGAGGTGGCCTTGAAACATAATAACAATCTTCTTAGAATTTCTAACTAGAGTTAATTAAATATAAAATAAGAGGGAAAAATAGTTGATGAAGGAGAAATGAAAGAGTAGGTTGTGCTATATCGGGAAGGATATGTGTGAAGACAAAAGAAAGGAGTTAAGCTATATGGTAGTGTGAAATAATCTAGAAATCATAAAATATAGCTAGAAATTTAAGTGTAGATAAAATCAAAGTAGAAGAGGTCATGCCTATGTAGAAGAATATTAATGAATGAGATAGAAGTGGAAAATAGGTCGAGTCATGCATGAGATGAGATGAATTTGCTAGTGGAATTACATCTATAGCGAATAGGGTGGTGAGAGAAAGGGGTAGAACTTCATTTGGTTAAATTATAAATACATAATGTAACTAAATAAGAGTTGAATATAGAATCCAATTAATGTATGAATATAAAATTTATTGATGCCTAGAATATAGTGTTTGTTTGGAATAGATATTTTGTTATGAAAACTTAAAATTATTTTAATCGACAAATGTAATTATCAAATTAAATTCAACTAGCTTTGAAATTATGTATTTTGTGAATTGGTGTAAGAGTTTGAATTGTTTTAGTGAGAGGGTTTTTTTTTTCTGCATCTATTGGTACATCAAAGCCCAAGGTTCTGAGTGCATAAGTAGATTGTCGAACATGAGATAAAGGGGTAGAGCTTCATTTGGTTAAATTATAAATATAGAATGTAATAGAATAAGAGTTGAATACAAAATTAAATTAATGTATGAATATAAGATATATTGATGCCTAGAATATAGTTCTAGTTTGGAATATATATTTTGTTATAAAAACTTAAAATATTTTAATTAACAAATGTAATTATCCAATTAAATTCAATTGGCTTTGAAATTATGGATTTTTTGAATTGGTGTAAGAGTTTGAATTGTTTTAGTGAGAGGGTTTTTTTGTTTGCATCAATTGGTAACAAAGCATAGGGTTTTGAGTGCATAATCAGATCACCAAATGTGAAGTAGCTTATGCTAGGACCGGTGGGTAGAGTGGAAGAATGAAGGTGGTATAAAATAAGCTTGTGAGGGTTGTTGCATGTATGTGAGAGAAATTGAAGCCATGAAGAATGTGAGTAGTATAAGATTGTAGCACACACGATGGGATGGGTCATGAGGAGATCCGTGTGAATTTTTTTTGGGAGCGGTATTGGGAGAAAATAGAAAATAAGAAGTTTGAGAAGATGAGATAGATGGTTTGTGAGGAAGTGGAGATGATCTAGGTGAGGATAGATAAATTGGAGAAGAATGTCAAAAAATATGAGAGGATGTTGGTGAAAAAAGTGAGAAGAAAAACAAGGACAATGAAGAGGAAATTAGAGGAAAAGATGTGAGAGCATCCCCTATCGAAGAAATTACAGAGAGGATATTCCATGAGGAAGGAATGGAGAAAAAAGAGGAAAATAATGAAGTGAGTAGTGAAGAGTTTGTAGCGAATGGTGAAGGTGATGAACATTTGTTGGTGCAAAACTTGACAATTGAGGAAGAGTGGATGTTGAAGCTTGTTGTTGTAGCAAAAGAAGAAGCCAATGATATTGGGACAACAAAGAATAATGAGGTAAAATTTCATTATAAATTTAGTTTTGATGATTTTTTTCCTTCGTTGATAAGAGTAGAGGAGGATGTAGAGTAAGATAAGGACTTGTAGATGGAAAATTTTAGTTTCCATCAAGTTGTAGAGGTGGATAGGTATGATGGGGTGATCCGACAATACTGGTTTACAATTTTTGGCCAAACTGGATACTGAACTAATTTTTTCTAACTAAATCTCACGTTCAGGCACCTATAGCGGCTAAACCGTGAGGAATATGAAGATGATGCAAACTTGTGATTTGTGACATTTTTTTTTGTAGATTCTAAAAATACTTTTTTCAAAATTTTTGGAATCAAATTACACTTCTTTTTCCATCTCCTTCAAAAACTAGTTTTTTTTAGAAAACACCATTTTAAGGAGTGACGCTCACCGTATAACACAATTTTTATTCCATGAAGGATAAAACTCTATTTTTTTTGAATTTAGATTTGTAACTATGATATATAGTGCTTCCAATTGGTTTCATAGTGTTTTATTAAATATTTTTTCCTTAATCAAGTTTCCAAGTCAAACCAATTACAATTTAGACATAGGCGGACTGCATAACACAACTTTTTTTGTATGTATCGAAATTCAATTTTTTTCTTTTGTTGGATCAAGGACTTCAATATCTGGTGAACTCATATTTTTCAAAAAAAGAAGTGATAATCTTCTATTTTTCCACATGTGAAGAACAAAGAGCTTGATTTTGGGTGAAAAACCTACATTCACAAGAAATAAAAAATAAATATAATAATAAAATTAAATTTATTTAAAATTATAATTTTTGGGAAGCTTATAATAAGGACTACATACTTATAAAAAATAAATTTTAAATGAATTTATTTGATCCCCCAAAAGGTAAATCAAAAGTGGGTTTTTATCAACATTTTGATAGGTGTAAAAGAGACTCTATTATAGGTATGGTTTAAAATTAGCAGGTTCTATCTAAGGGGATTTGATCTAAGGTAGTTTGATCAAACCCTATTCAATTGGAATGCTTTAAATGAAACTTTTTAAGGCTTAAATCATTATATTTTCTAAAAATATGTGATTTTAGCAAAAAATCAAAATCTCCTAGAAATTGTAAACCAACTTTGTGGGATCACCCAATGATACATATGCACTTGTAGATTGGTGGATGGGTAATCCATTTTTACACATAAAAATTATTGAGGGTACTACAAGTGATATTTGGTGGATGTGGTCGGTTTGTAGTGGGTTTAATCCAATGGAGGAGAAGAGAGTGGAGAGAATTTGGTGGAGGAGGTCGGGCTATGGTGGACATGAGTCCTTGAGGGGAAGGAAGAAGAGGGTGCAACATTGTTTGAGGGATATGGTGTGTGTTCTAGAGAAGTGCCAAAAGAAAAGGAAGAAATAGTTTTGGTGCACATTCCGTAGTGAAGGAGTTTGTTGTAGGCTGGTTGCAACCTAGAAGAGTATTTCCACTACTCAACTCCACCATTGTGAGCCTATGATGACAATATTTCTAGCTGGCTTGTATGATGCAGGAGCGTCCCAAGCAAATAAGCCATCAACATTGATAACAAATATATCAATTTTAACTTATTTTGGTTTTAGTCTTCAGCTCCAAAATCATCATTAATGGTCTCCAAGTTCAAATACATGTTTATTCGCTAAATTGTGACATCAAAATTTGAAGATTCAAAATCCTGATATGTATGTATGTATTTATTAAAGGAATCCATAAAGGAATTTGTAAAGTTGTTTGAGATGTTAAATAATCAGTAAACATTTACCAAATTCATATATAAATTAAATTTCTTCTTTTATAAGCCAATTTATTTCTACCCACTTCATTCTTTACAAATTGAATGGGTGAAATATGTAAAGGTGAAATAGAAGATTAAAAAAAATGCCAAGAAAAGAATAAATGAACTTGGGAACAGATAAGAAGATATTGGGGGCTGTGTAGGGAGGCTTCATGGTGTGGAAAATAAGTGCCAAGCTAGGAAGGAAATGTGTGCAAGAAACAGATAGGGGTTGCACCCATTCAAATACATTTTTAATTTGCAAACCAATAGTGAAAATGAAATGTGCGAAATAGTGGATATGCATTGGAAAAAAGAAAGGAGGTCGAGCTCCAAACATTGGACAAGAAATGGTGCCATATTGAGAATAATCTAAAACAAAAATAAGAGAAGGCAGGCGCAGTAAAGGAGTGAAGAGCAGTGGAAGAGGCAACCTTGAAACACGATAATAATCTGCTTAGAATTTCTATCTAGAGGGGAATTAAATATAAAATAAGAGGGGGGAATAGTTGATGAAGGAAAAATGAAAGAGTAGGTTATGTTGTATCAGGGAGGATATGTACGAAGACAAAAGAAAGAAGTCGAGCTATGCTAATGGGAAATAATCTAGAAATCATAAACTACAACTAGAAATTTAAGTGTAAATAAAATTAAAGCAGAAGAGTTTGCGCATATGTAGAAGAAGATTAATGAATGAGATAGAACTGGAAAAGAGGTTGAGTAATGCCTGAGATGAGATGAATTTTCTAGTGGAATTACATCTGCAGTGAAAGGGGTGGTAAGGAAAAGGGGCAGAACTTCATTTGCTTAAATAATAAGTGCAGATTGTAATTGAATAAGGATTGAATATAGAATCAAATTTATCTATGAATGTAAAATTTATTGATGCCTAGAATATGGTATCAGCTTAGAATAGATATTTTGTTTTGAAAACTTGAAATTATTTTAATTGACAAATGTAATTGTCAAATTAAATTCAATTGGTTGCAAAATTGTGGATTCTATGAATTGATTTAAGAGTTTGAATTGTCTTAGTTAGAGGTTTTTTTTTCGTCAACATCAAGTGCTCTAAAAAGAAACTATAAAATAAACATCACAAAATATATCAAACCATATCTTTAGTGATCAATATTTTATTGAGGAACAAATTATATTCCTTGAAAATGGAAGAGGGAGGATGAAATTCATACTATGTTTATTACTCAATTAGTATTATTTGGTGTAAAAATGGATGAGGAGGAGAGATTTTAGATCATTCTTCATTCCTTTCTTGATTTGAAAGATTCTCTCATTACGACTATTGGGAGTACTTTTTTTTTCTTAAATTTTTTATATATTGTGGGTTCTTTTATTTCTAGAGAGATGAGGAAGAAGGTATCCTTTAGTGCCAATAAGGCCTTAAATATTCATGGAAGACCTATATAAAAAGGCACAAAGAGCAAGAAGTGTGATAAATCCATGTCCAAGGGGAGATACAAATCTCCTAGAAAGTCCAAAGCTATCTACTGGAATTGTGGTAAGATTGGAGAGTTTTCTAAGGAGTGGAAAGAAGAAAGAATAAAAAAAAGTAAAATCTTTATTATGTTTTTGAGTTTGAGAAGGAAGATATTATTGTATCCATTGTAGTTTTGACCACTTGTGTGGGTAATGATGTATGGTAAATTGGAATAGGTTCATAATTTGATGTGACCTTAATAAAAATTAGTTTTTTGAATATAAATAATTTGATAGAGGTAAGTTATATTTGGGTGATGATTATTATGTAAATATTATTATCTGTGTCAAAGTTAGAATAAAGTTTTGTGATGGTAGAATATAAATGATTATTGGTGTATTGCACATTGTTAGATTAGCAAAAAAATTATTATATTCAAGGAAACTAATAGATGTGGGTATGTAGGTAGTCTCTTTTGATGCAGGATACAATATGGTTACAGGTACTATTGTGATCTCTAGATGTCTCAAATTTGGCACATTGTATAAACTTGATGCATACACTTTTGAGTGAAATAGTACTTCTATGAAAAGAAAATTTGTGGCTACCTTTTTAATGGAGAAGGTGAGGGTTTCATTGTTAGTTGACACCTAGATAGGCCACAAAAATTTAAAATAATATCAAAGCCTAACTCAGTAGATCTATGCTAGGATAGGATCCCCAAGTATTTACAATGTGGCTCAAGAGGGTTTTTGGAAAATGAACAAAACCTAAAGAACGCATGTACAAATCACCAATAGATTTGGTAATATTGAATGACAAAGAAATGAAAAAAAAAGGGATGTCCTAGGTTTGAATCCTAGTTGGTCTATAAAACTTTTATAATGTTATCAAAGCCTAGGTTAGTAGAGCCATGCCAAGATAGGATCCTTGAGCACTAGCCCCTAGTGTGAATCAAGGGTTGTCTTTGAAAATGATCTATACCTAAAAAAAAGATGGTTCAATCAATAAGAGGGCCACTACCTTACTATTAGAGAACCCAAATGAAAAATGTGAGGTCTTATGTTTTACTAGAAGTTGATCCATGCAAATAATAAAATCCCTCCACTCTATTAATAGCATCTATTAAATAAATTTAAAATTAGTATTTATATTTCAATCAACAATTAATAGTGTGGTGAGAGGCACCTCCCTTCTATCCATTCATTATCCATATTAGTTACTGTAGTTTTCTCAAACATTTATCTAGGTTAAGAAAAATCTTGGCCTTTATCTACCATTTTTATTCTACAACATACATTTTATATATTCTATCTTTCCTAATGGTAGGGAAAATAAAGTTTGGATATTATTTTAGGGAAAATGGAAGTGTCCAATTACATCTACTTCCACATGTGATAATATATTGAATGAAAAGGATATCTATATTTTTTAAATATAGGCCAGTTTATATTCATACTAGAGGTTCAAATTTTGACCCTACTTCTTCATCTCCAAACCTTGAGTCACTTAATGCCCATAAATTCTTGAAAAAAAGTTTGAAAGGCTCTAATTTCATTATTGGTTTAGTGACAAGGTATTTGATTGTAAAGGCTTAGGAGTTTCTTATGATGGATGTCAAGCATTCCATCCCCCCTTTTTAAACCCCCGTGCATTTCTAGAAAGTTCTAGTTTCTCCACTAATTGACCCTAAACCTCGAGTCACCTATTTGAAATTGTAGTAATGGAAAAAGTATCCATTTTTCTTTAGTTTGGGAATAATTGATAATAAATGAGCTTAATGTTGCCTTGATTTAGTATTGTAATGTGTTTTACACATTTACATTAAGTTTAGGGTCCCTTTTTAAACTAAATGGACTTAATTGTGCCTTATTTAGGGTGTTATAAAGTGTGTCTTTACACTTTCACACTAATCTATGGATCTATTAATTAATTGAGGTCAATTTTCCTTAATTGGCCCCTTTAGTTCAAATCCAAGCCTAATTAAATACAAATTCTAAGGGATAAAACTTGACATTCATAAATGTCATTACACAACACTTAATTTTAGAAGCTGTGTGTCATAGGTTAGTGACCTAGGACCCATTCGCCACATGGAAAATGGGTCCTCACTAGGTCATAGGGCCTTATTTTTACATGATATATCACATTCCTCGAAGTGTGTCTTAGGTGAATGACCCAGGATCAATTCACCACATGACGAATGGGTCCTCACTTAGACCTAGGACCCCTCCTTGAAATTTCTTTTAGGTGGTATTTTAATGATTTAAAATCCATGATTTCATGTTGTCTTGTGTTATTTGAATTTCAAGAATTAATAATAAGATATGTATAAATACAAGGCTATTTCACTTAGTTTCATCTAGAATTTCTATGAGCAAGTCCTAATAGTAATTTTATGAGATTAAGAGCATTTCTAAGGCATTCAAGGGTAGATTTATTGCACCAATCAAGATCCATTTCATCATGTCAATGATTTAACTATGCATCATGCATGTTGTTGACCTAATGTGTTGATGTGGCATTCAAGTTCAATCAAGCATATTCAAGTCATTGTTTTACACCAATTTTGTGATCAAGATCTACATTCATTAAGGCCAATTCATGCTAGTTTGTAGATCTACAATCTAAGGTTTCAATTGAGTTTGTTGAGCTGTGACATTGCATTTTTCTCATTCTTCATTCCTTTCTTGCATTGTTTCATTTCAAGGTTGAATTACCAAAACTGGGTTTGACCAAGGCAAACCCTTATTCCCTAACAAAGAAACATTTTTCTCTCCTTTGATGTGCGATTGCAGGTTTTAGGTAGAAGATCATTTAGAGAGAAAAATTGTAAAAGTTGTCAAACTTGTCAAAGTTGCAAAGAAAATTATCAAATCATGAAAACTGAGCTACATGATTTATTTCTTGCTTTTTGATAGTGCCATACTAGAATCTGAGAGTGCAGATTGAGAGGAACAAAACCTAGAAATTGATTTTCCATAGCCCTAGCCAGGACCCATTTGCCATGTGGTGAATGATTCCTTAGTGAGACTAAGAAATCACTTTTTGCATTAGGTACACAACATTTGGCCCTCTTAAAACTTTCCCTTTTACTAGTATTTGGGTTAGATTTGATTTTTGTTACTCATTTACACATTATAGCACACATATTAAATGAAATAGAGTGCAATGTTTTTCATCATTTTGTTCCATTTTGGTGAACATATTTTTTACGTTTCATTGTGGTGAACCTGACGTTGTACATCAAAATTTTGAAAATTGGAGTCCATTAAAACCTTAGATCTAGAATTTTCATTAGTTTTCATTGCATTGCATTAGTTTGAATTTCATCTAGGGTTGTCAAAATTGCATTAGTTTGCATTGTATATAAGGTTTAATTTTGCATTTTTGCTTTGTTTAAATTTGAAAAATTCAAATATTTGCATGCATATTACATTAATTTTGAATAGTGTTTGCATATTAGTGTAATTTTCATTATTTACATTCAAAAATTACATCAAAATTACATTTCAAAAAGTGTCATATAGTTCATCTTTTTTCCTTCATTGCATTTCCATTTCAACATCAAATTCTAAAAATTTTTGGTACAAAAATTATAGTTTGAAACTTGAAATAGAGAACACATCTAATCACTTTGAAGTTACATTTTTCAAATTTAAAAAATCCTATACAAGGAGGTCCATTCAAAATAGGGTGAATGAGTCCCTGTTAGGGTTACAAAGGCAACAAGTTTTCACAGTTCCTAAGCTTCAATATTAGACTCGAAGTTTCTCAAAAAAGCATACCAGGATCCATTCACCACTGGGAGAATGATTCCTTGTAGGCCTACAAAAACTAACTTTTCTAAGCTTTCTTGTGATTTTCTACACTTCCTAGGCTTGCTGGTAACCTATAGTATCAGTCTGGAAATTTTTAGGAATTTTTGTTTTATGCATCTAGGTCAAAATCATCCATTTAGTGTACTTAGTTTTTTTCATCATTCCAAAATCATTTTAGTAGCAAAAATCATCAAATCTAAAAAAGTTTACATTTTTGAAAATTTTCACTTTTGCATATACAATGTTTATATTCATGAAACTTTGCATAAGTGTGATAAAAAGTACTTTTCATTTTTGGATATACATTGTCTATGTCCTTGAAGCATTGTATAAGATGGATAAAAGTACTTTTCATTTTTGAGAACACAATGTTAATATCTTGCCTACCTAAGTATGCTAAGAAAAATTCCATCCCTCCTTGTGAGAATGCTTTAGTGAAAGAGGATGTTGATGAGGGCCAAGTTGCCCAAAACCACACAAATCACAATAATAGATATCAAAACAGAAGATGTAAGATAGAAAAATAACCCACTTTCAATTATTTTCAGATAATGAAATTATATATTCAAAACTTACATGCTACAACCTCATGGGTTTGATTCATTACAACAAAAATCAACTTTGCAAAGAAAATCTACTATTCAGAACCACAATATGCATTATTAGAGCCACCTTCTACAACCTCCACCTAACCCTATTTATTTTACCCCAATAACCACCCTAGAATGTTCTCAAAATTTCAACTTTCCATTTTTTTGGTGCCAAAAGTCTCATTGTTTGATTTCTGGCCTAGGAAGAAATTTTAATGAAATTCACTTTTTAGAGGGGCAACTTCGTAGGGGCCATAACTTTTGATCTAGGTGTTTGATTGGATATTATTGCATATTGTTGGAAAGCACTCAAAGAGATCTACAACATGTGAACTGATTGAAGTTGGCTCATCAACCTTTTTGTTGGAAGAATGAAGAAGAACATATCATTATTTATCTTTTATGTTATCATTGGTGTCACCATGTTATATGAGTTGTAATTCTATCACCATGAGTTCAAGCTTGATCTGGTATTCAAAATCATTATGAAAAAAAATTATTATCCTTTGGTATTTTGGTCCACAATCCTCCATTGATGAATATCATAGCTTGTGGTTTGGAAGATGGTTCTTGGTTGCTAAAATCTTGTAAGTTCAAAATTTCATGTGCACAAGTTCTTCTATGGTGAGTTGGCATCACTTAGTTGTTGTATTTTGTTATCAGGCCTATCCTTCGCTGTCCTAATTAATAGTTGATGTTATGATGAATTAATTTTGTGTTAAAAATGTATTTGTGACCTATCTTTCTTAGGCCCATGTTGACATATTGTAGTGTACTACATGCTTGAATTATTTTTGGAAATTTTTTGTACAAGCTTGAAATTGACAGTTAATATTTTTTTGTGAATAAAGGTTGCATCTAATTAGGCGACCTAATTGATGCTTGTGGATGAGTTAGAGATATATATTGGATAGTTTTTGTGACTGAAAGATATAGAGAAGAATGTGAAGATGAATCAAGGTGAATACATATCTACTGGTATGCAAGTTTATCAAAAGAAGTGTGTAAAGTCAGTTTCCCCAACATTAAAGGAATTGAATCATCACTTGTTGTGTGTAACTTTATTAGTTCATATTTTGGATGTAATCCATTTCTACATTATACCTTTGTAGGTAGTGAGCCTCCCATTTTTGGATAGTGAGTCTTGGAAGTGAACCACCCTATGTAATATCTTATAACTGGTTATATTATATTGTGAGCTAATCCTCACCGTGGTTTTCCCATTTTGGGTTTTCCACGTAAAATTCCTAGTGTTCATGTGTTGTGTGATTAAATTTTGTTTTGCTAATGCTCTTGCTCATTTTTACTATTATATGCATTGGAATATTTGGATGGTGCATGTTCAATAAGTTTAAGAAAATACTGATTCACCCCCCTCTTAGTATCTTGGGTATTCAACAATTGGTATCATAGCCTAGTTCCTCCCAAGAAGCCTAACAGCTTGAGGAAGATCTTGAAGATGGGACAAATGGATGATAAAGAACTTTGGACAGCTCTTGAGGATCTTGACAAAGCTGAAAATGAAAACAAAGATCTGAAAGAAAATCTTGATGAGGCAAATAAATGCATCAAGAAATTGAAAGATCAATTGAAGAAATTCAAAGAAAGACATAGAGAAGTAAGTGAGCAATTAAAACAAGCAAATGAAGAGATCACCAAATTTAAGGTGCAAGTGGAGGGAAATAAGAGAATTGAATATTGTCTAAATATAGTGGTGAATGCTTAAGGCTTGAACAAGAAGTGGTAAACCTGAGAGAAGATCTGGAAAAAGCAATAATATGTGAAGATAAGTTCAAAACAAGCTACACCAAGCTTGACGAGTTGATTGCAAGATAGAAACCAAATAAATACAAAGGTGATTTGGGAATGGAAGCAAGGGTATGTCCAGGATCATGATGGGCCAAAAAGTGGCAATATGATGGGTATGTGGCTGAAAACTTTTCTTTTACCCAAAATTGATGAAACGAAAAGGGTTTTTAAAGGAAATTATCAACTTTCCACCAATATAAATTATTCTTTACTTTGAATTTAATAAGTAATTATTATTCATTTTCTATTCAAATTATGACTAAAGTCTTGATTGATAGATTGTTTGAAAAACATCTATAACTTTCAAACGGTATCACCTTTTTTGAATCCAAAACATGTGTCACATTCTATGCTTCACATACTATAGGATTAAAAAAAGAAAAAATGAATTTCATGAATTTTTGACCAAGTTAAGGTGGTCAGACATACGAGTTTTTTATATTCTTTAAAAGTTGTAATAAAAAATTCATAATTAATTATTTACTTGGAAAAAAATTACAAAAAAATATGGATCACATTGGGAGATGAGTCCTCTACTTATATATAAACTGTTATAAAAAAATATTATCATTTTATTGTGGTTAGGGTGGTCAGATAGACACCTACTTCTTATTTTTTCCACTGAAATTTAAGTACTACTGCATCGAAATTTCAAATTTTCACCAAATAGATTTTATTTTTTTTAAACAAACCTAGTAGTTTAGAAACTAAATTCAATTTGCTACAGATTCTATTCATACATATTTTTAAAATAATATAGATAACTTATTCAAAATTTTATGTCAAGTTGCCTTACTCTGATTTTTCTAATTTTTTTGCCACTTAAGGGCCTATTTTTTCCATGATGATCTTGCACATACCTGCAAGTGGAATCTCAAAGGCTATGTGGACCCCAAACATAGTGGAAAATCAAAAGACTCAAGATAAAGGAAAAAAAAAGAAATCCAAGAAGCTTAGCTAGAGGACTGCCTATCAGACAACCAAATGCTCAAAGGTACCCATCTTTCAATGGTGTTTGTTTTTCATGCAATAAATTTAGTCACAAGACAATAAAGTGTAGAAGTAGAATAAATAAATATGATAGATTCTTCTCCAAATAATGTTTTTCATGCAAGAAAGTTGAACATAGAGCTAGTGAATGCAAAACTTAGATGATGAATTATTGTAAAGGAAGTAGAATGGATCAATATTCTAGTCGCTACTACTATGCATGTATTAAGTTTGGACGCAAAGAAAATTAGTGTAGATCAAGGGTTAATGGAGGTCAAACAAATAAAAAAAATGTTGCTTGCTACAATTGCAAGCCCAGACACATTTCAAAAGTATGTAGAAGTAAAAGGGGAAAACAATCTGATCTGGTAAAGAAGAATGAACCAGTAAAGACAATTGACAAGAATGAAGTTAAGCAAGAAATGAACATGATATGGAAGAAGAAAGAAGAGATAGTGACATCAAATTTGTATGTTCCCTCATTTGGTGTAGAAAATCCCTCTAACAATTAGACCCAACATGGTCTTAGGGGGAGCATTAATAGAAAATTATTCAATCCTCTGGATATCTGGTGTGCTAGAAATTAGCACAAAGATATGTTGTAAAGAATGAATAAATAGAGATTATGCAAAAGGAATCAAAAGAAATGTTGCAAGAATGATCATTTGCAGAGAAAATTAGGGGTTTTCAATGCAATGAAGAAGGTTTTTATCAACTTTTCAAATTCTACCACATTTAATGTGAATTAGGGAAACTTGTTGATCTATAAAGCATATTTGTAAGATGTTTTGATCACTTGTGCATTTGAAAAAAATGGAGAGTGATTTAGAGAAATCTTGAGGTGATTTGAAGAGTGAGTTGGGAAAACCATAGTTCTGGTACTCACAAAAGAAAAAAAGGTATTTTACTCTTTTATACTGTTGTGGGTTTGTGTGAATCTTCTTTCTGAAATCATTAGAGCTTGGTATGTGAAAAGATGGAAACCCCTATACTTGTAAATATGTCAGAAAGACCTAGGCCTTCCTACAAGAAGTATTTCATGAAGGTATTTGAAGATGACCCTCTGGGTTCCTTCCCATCGATTCCTCACAGTGTCATGCCCATTGAAGACACTAGAATGTACATTTGTGTTAAGATTGAGGAATATAATCACAAAAAATTGATAGATATGCTGCACAATAAGCTTACTGAGGATGATTTATTGATAAAACTAGAATATGAAAATATTTTTGTGAAGAATTTGGATTAGTGGAATCGATTTCCTAACTTTAGTTCCACTATTGATGACAAGTATGTTAAACCTACTCTTAGAAAAATTTGTGATAAGTTTTTATGGATTGACAAACCTCACCTAATAACCAAACAAGTGATTAAGGTAGTTACTGGACTCTATGATACTAGACTAGTACTGGTGCTGAAGTTAGTTAAAAATGTAGTGATGGAACTTACCAAAGTAACATTTGATAGAAGAGCTCTTGCAACTAAACCTATTACCAATCCTATTGTGAAGTATGCAGCTATAATGATCAGACACAATATCTAGTTCACAAATAGGGAAAAATTTATGTCTGCTACAACTATATACACCATATATGACATGGTAGCAAATGGAGTAGAATACGATCTATGTGAACTTCTTCGACAACAATTGTTTGAAAATATGAACATGACAAGGGAGAAGAAATATGCATTTAACTTTGGTTCCCTGATTGTTTGTTGTTCTACTTTCTTAGATAGCTTCATGGAAGAGATGATGTGGTAATTTGGAATACATCAAGACCTGTTGCACATCAAATTTTTTATTATATACATATCTTGGGTGATTTGAAGAATCAATACAATGCTCTAGCAACATTCTTTGTTGTATTCAAAAGCAACATGAATGAATGAGAAAGGATCCCAAGGAAAATTGTTAAAAAGTACAAGGATGACATCATATTTATGCATCCTCATATGAGTGCATGATTGATACAAGCAAGGTGGTTGACACTCTCTTTATAGCCCAAAATGACCCAACACAAAAAATGAAACCTAACCTTGAACACAAAACACTAAACTTGTCTCAAACCCTCACCAATACGCTTCTATCCTTCAAAGATCTTCTAATGGATATATCTTTTAGAGAAGGCCATACAATGGCCAAAAAAAAATCAATTGAGAAATGACATAGACCCAAACACATTATCCCAATAGATCACCCAAGGTTTATTTGACACATCATAGAGATTCAATAGACTGCTCTACCCAAAAGGCTACTAAATTAGCCCAAATTAAAAAAGGAGGTACCTCTTAAACACCTTGTTTTCACCAAAACACTTTTGAAAGAGTTAAATTGTGACACCAAACCACAAAATCCTTAACCACTTCTTGGTTTTAAGGCCTCTTACCCTCTAATCCATCAAACCCTCCATTTTCATTCAAACTACTAGGGTTTTATTGAAAACCCATATACCTGGGCTTATAAAGCACAAATAATGAATCAAAAATAATTATTATACCTTGTACAAACTCATACTACTCACACAAATACAATTCCATTAGCTATTTATCAAAACCCTATCCTGACACCACAAATTCACATGGAAAAATGACTCTGTCAGCCCTAGGGCTTCCTTCCCTTTCTCACAATTCTATCCCATTGCCTACCAAAGCATTGAAACACCAAAATTAGAGCATTTTAGATCCAAGCCATGAGATCTAGTGGAATGGGTCATTTAAGCATTTTGAAGACCCTCAACCCTTAAATATGAGGAAACAAAGCAGTTAGAGAGAATGATTTATTTCTCCTTCCAAATACAAAATTAAACCATCAAAATGATATCAAATGAAAGATAAGACATGTAATTACATAGCACGACAATACTTAGAACTTTTGAAGGCTGTACGGGTTCGTATAGAGGTAACATAGTACAAAAAATTAGAGAATTGTAGTAGAAAAGCATTGTTTATTGATTTGAAATCCTTCAATATTTGTTCAAAAACATTGTTCGAGCCTTCAAGAGGCTATATAAACTTGTTCCATCCAACATAACCAAAAAAACTTCCTAATTGCCTTTTAAAATCCTAAACTCTTCATACTCCCTAAAACAACACTTTAGCATTTTTTGTTTAATCAACATTGTTACATTTTGTTGCAATTTTTAACAACTTGACACCTTAAACACTAAACCACCCAAATACATATTAAATGGTCTTGATTGACTTTATTTAGCATACTAAGACTCAAAACACCTCAAATTCACTAGGCTCACCCTATGATCAATATCAAATGTTCAAATTTTGAAAATAAGGTGTAGGTGCTTCTGCACCATACACCCCCACAAGAAAAAACTCATGCCACATGAGTTGTGAATTGTACCAACTTCTCCAAGCTTCACAAAAGTTCCACTGGCATTCAAACACTCTCCACTATGATTCTCCAATCTTCTACACATCCTTGTATTGATTTGCATATGTATTTATCCTCATTTCTTCCCTTAGACCTGGTAATGGTATTTTCCCTACTCCTTGATCAAATCATGCTTGTGCTCCTTCACACATACCTACAAAAAAAAAACTATTAGTAGTCTCTTGTACTAACTTCTTCTTTGTTTCAATTTCATCCTTGCATCTTCCCTTAACTTCTTGTATACTCTATCCTTGCATTTCTGACATCAAACTTTTTGTTTTCCCAATACCAAATACTTCAGTACTGTCAATCTTACACCCCACTATACCATCAAATCTATGATGCACTGTCCCTGCAAAAATTTCATGCTTTGCAATATCATTTCCAACCAATGGAAAAACAATAGACCCAACCATGAAATTCTTATTCAAATTCATAGTCAACTTACCCTACAAACCTAATCTAGTCTTCTTGCCTACTGTCCCTATATTCTCATGTCTCAAATAGTCTACAACACTCATTTTTTTTCTTCATTCACATTATTTACAAGTTCTCTTCTTCCACACATGATTACCTTTTCCTTACCTTCCTCCTTTTCCATAAGTGGAGTCAAAACAAACTTGCACCCATCTTTCATTATTGTATAGGTTTTCTCTCTGCCATCATACAAGGCACGCTTGTCATACTGCCAAGGTCTACCTAGGAGTAGGTGACAATAATCTATAGGAAGAATATCACAAAAAACACTATCTTTGTAACCTCCAATCTGGAAATCTACCACAACCTTTTCATTTACGAATAAATATTGTTCATCACTTAACCATGAAACTTTATAAGGCAATTCATGAGGTATTTTTTTCAAATTTAATTTATTCACCATCTTAGTAGACACCATGTTTTCAGTTGATCTAGAATAAATTAAAATCTTGCATACCTTTTTTTTCACTTGCATGTAGTTTTGAAGAGGCTCTTTCTTTGCAAAGGTTCTACCTCTTTGGCTACCTTCAACACTATCTTCCTCATCATCATCATCTCCCCTATTTCATTAGTAGCTCTTAGAATTACAAAATTTATGCTTTCACAATCCTCTTCTTGAACCAATTGTGCTCTCCTATCAATCCTTTTTTCACCACTTGATGAATTACCAACCCTTTTAGAATATTTCCAAGATGGATGACCATATTCATTGCATGTCTAACATATCCCTGCAAAATCATTAGAACTTATACCAGCACTAAACCTTCCTCTACCCCTAAAACCTCCTCTAGTAGCAACACCTTTCTCTTTTCCTTTATTTAATCCTTCTTGTTCTTCCAATGACTGCTTTGGTGTAGGGATTGCTCCTCTCCTTCTTGCACTAGTAGCACCTCTTCCTCTAACCGGTTTTTCTTGCCTTCTTTTAAGCTTTTCCATCACCTTGATTGCTAATTGAAAAAATTCCTCCACATACTTTGGTTTAGAAACAACAAGTTCATATTGTCTATTAAATCTCAAACCACCTAGATATCTATTCACCTCTTTAGCCCCATCTTCATCCCTTCTTGACCTTATGCTTAGTTTATAAAATTCATCAATGTAGGCCTTAACTTCTAGATATGTTTGTTTTAATCCTTGCAACTTCTTATACAATTGAACTTCATAATCCTTTAGAAGAAATTTACCTTTTGGTTTTTGCACCATCTTGTCCCATGAAGTAATTCTTGATTTTCCTTATTTTCTCCTCTCTGCTTGCTCATAGTCCCACCATAGAAGAGCATGCCCTTTGAGTTTTGTTTTTTCCACCTTCACCATCTTCTCATTTGAAATGTCTTCACTTTCAAAGTAATTATCCATAGCAACAATATAATCAAGCAATTCTTCTTCATTTAGATTACCACCATACATAGGAAGATCAAATTTTACCTTATGAGAATCACCTTTCACTACTTTGAGCATCTTCACCATCCTGTAATCTTTAGGGTCTATTTCTTCATCAACATCCTCATATTCTTCATCATCTTCCTCTGTTTCACTTTCTTCATTCTCATCTCTCCTTTTCTTTGTCTCCAAGGTATCAATACTTTCCAAAACTGCATTATGAGATTCCAAAAGTTTAGCATGCTTCTCTTTTAGATCTTGCAACTCCCTTTTAGCACCAACACCTTTCAAAGGAATCTTCACAAATCAACTCCCTTCAAGTCTTGCAAAAGTCAAACAAATCACCAACAAGAGACCTTATCCCTGAGATATGATACCACCTAATGCAAGAAAGGTGGTTGACACTCTCTTTCCAACCCAAAATGACCCAACACAAACAATGAAACCTTCCCTTGAACACAAAACACTAAACTTGTCTCAAACCATCACCAATAGGCTTCTAGCCTTCAAAGATCTTCTAATGGAGATATATTTTAGAGAATGTAATACAATGGCCAACAAAACATCAATTGAGCATTGAAATATGGTGCAGGAGCACCCAAGGCTTTCAAAGATTTGTTCAAGAACCAGGAGAGTGCAAGGTTCAGGAGGGCTTTCCAAACAAATCAAAGCATTAATTATGATGTATTGAAGCCTATAATGGCATTTGAGATGAATAAGTGTAATGAGGGTGTTAAAAGTTCCAAGGTTCCTGATAAGGAATCCAGGTCAAAAATGCAATGTAAGGGGTAAAGTAAGTTTTATGGATTTGTTTAATGATATTATGCTTTAAATAGGTCAAATAAACTTGGATAGTGAATATACAATAGTTTTTAGAGGGTGGGTGTTAATAAAATTCAAATTTGCAATTTCAAATTTTCAAATTTTAGTTTAGGCGGGAAAAGGGGTTTTGAGAGTTTTAGAGTAAATTAAGCAATGTAATTAATCCAAATCAGTTGGATCAGTTGGGGAATGGGTTTATAACCCTAAAATAATCATTTGTACGGAGGTTAGGTGGTTGGTGAAGGCATTGTACGGACTGTTCTCAGAAAATACAAAAAAATTTCTGTTTTCTTGCAATTTTCTGTGTTTTTTTGATGAACCATTGAATCTTATTGAAGTTTTCTGCATTTTGATGCTTTGGTAATTTGTATTTAGATGTTTTAACACCAATCACATGCTCTGATAAAGGAAATAGATCAATTCTTGCACGTTTTTGCTGACTGTCCTAAAAAAAGTGTAGATTTTTCACTAATTTTGGTGATTTTCATGGATGATTGATCCATTTCAAGGTAGAATGCTGCTGTGACATGTGAAATGGATCATTCCTAACATGTATCATACATATTTAACCAACTAATGTGCAGGAAGGAAGAATATCAAGGTGTACACCAAGTTGTCAAAGGGAAAAGTGCTTGAAGATGGAGGCTAGGGTGTAGCAGCAGAAGATCTGCCTTAATGAGGGGCATGTTTTCAAGTTTGGATCAACTAAATATGTTGTCCTAATGGTGTAGAGTCAATGAGAAAGTTCTGGAAGTGATTGGAAGGTTAGTTTTCAAGAAGCCCTAGTTTTTGAGGCAATTTGAAGAGGGGTTTGTGCTGGAGGATGTTATATGTGTCCTAGAGGTCTAAAAACTTGTATTCCTTGGTTTTGAGTCATTTTAGGAGACTGATAAAATTTTCATGGTCAGGGGTTGAGTTTAAAGGGGGGTTGCTTTGTAAAAGTGGGCTAATTAGGCCTAGTTTTTGAGGAGACAGCAGATTTTGGAAGGGTTTGTCTAAAACAAGTGATACCAAGGTTTGGATATGTTGTTGGTAATCACAAACCACACTTGAAACAGTCATTATATTTGGGGTTCCTTTGGAAAGTTTGAGTGCAAAGTCAAAAAATCACTGCAGGAGGCCTAGTTGGGCTAGTAGCCTAGTTAAGGTGAAAAATTGGTCTTGTGTCTAAGTCAGAGGGTTGGGCTTTGAAATAATTTAAAACAAGTTTTTTTGGGTCTCTTAAGAGTGTTCCTAGGGATTGGGTCCATAAATAAGGCAAATAAATCATGAATGCAAAGTTGAGGCCTTATATCCATGTTGGTGCCTAGTTGAAAGGTTGAGAGTGAATCATTGTTAGTCTTGTATCTTGGTGTTTCTTTCAAAGTCCCTAACCCTCTGCATCAAAATAGACCCAAACACATTATCCCAATAGATCACCCAAGGTTTCTTTGACACAACATAGAGAATCAATAGACTGCACTGCCCAAAAGGCTACTAAATTAGCCTAAATTAACAAAAGAGGTACCTCTTAAACACCTTGTTTTCACCAAAAAAAATTGACAGAGTTAAATTTTGACACCAAACCACAAAACCCTCAATCGCTTCTCAGTTTTAAGGCCTCTAACCCTCTGATCCATCAAACCCTCCGTTTTCATACAAAATACTAGGGTTTCATTGAAAATCCATATTGGTGCAGGAGCACCTAGGAAAATACTAGGTTTCCTTGAAGTTTTGTATGAAGTTCTATTTTGGTTGTGTTGTTTTTAGGTCATGTTGACCATTTTGTTAGCATTTGGTGGAGAAGGAATAAAACTTGATTTGTTATGATCAATGGATTGGGAGGTGGAAAGCATGGATGGGTTTTGAAGCTCTAACTTGTCTAGGTTGCCAACCTTGTCAAAGGTTAGAAAACACAATGGGTTTTATAATTTGCATGATTAGGTCATCTATGGGTTCGAAAAGAAGAACTTAATTATTTTGGGGGCCTATTTATGACATGGATTGACCATGAAATAGGGTTGGAGTCATTATTGTTGGAGTGACATTTTGAGAAGTTGAAGGAAACAACATTCTGAGAGACAATTTTCTGAGTTTTGCATTCAATTTGTGTTTTAATGGAGTAACCCTGCTATTATTTTGTTTGTAGAATGTAGTGAAGTTGTCATTCAAGCATTTTGAATTCATTAGATAGCTTTTTGTACAGTTTTTAAGCATCTTTTTGTAAATAGTTCAGTGTTGCTCTGTTGTTGGTTTGAACCAGACTGTTTGTAGGAAATGGTGTGCTAGAGCACTTTTCCACCGTACAAACCATACGACCTTTTGGAAACAGTGCCTAGACACCATGCTTGTACATATGGTAGTTTCTAGGTTTTGTTTGAGTTCAGGAGATGCTAGCAAGGTCTTGCCCTAGGCGAGCCAGGTAGGGTCTGGCTAGGAAAGACCAGGAGGAAAAAGCAGATAACTTGCAGGGGAATTAAGATATTGAAGAAATTACTTTTGTGAATTTTTTTGAGGGTCCTGGAAATGCATGGTAGTTAGGAGGGGGTTCTTTCAAGTCATTTGGTGAAAGAACTTTTTGACAGTCTGAAATCAGCCTGGGAAAGCTTGCAAACCCTAGTTCTTGAGTCAATTTTGTGATTGGGAGTGTATAGCCTGTACAGGCTCAAAACCTCAAGAATCTTTAAGGTGCAGGCATGGGAATCACAAACCTGAAATGAAGAATCTAGGTCTTTTGGTGGGTTTTGAAGAAAATTGTATTTTTCCCTGTTAAGAGGCCTAATTGGGGCTCTAGGCTTGTAGCCTTTTCTAACCCTAGGAAGGGATTTTGTGAAAGCGATGGTTAATTGGAGTTTTGTGATGAGACAAGAACCCTAGATTGTTTACCTTGAAGCAATTACAACATTTACACACCCCTGCAAGAATCAAATTAAGTTTTGAGAGAAATTGTCCTTTAGGAAGGAATAAGGGTCAATGGTGAGGATGTGGGAAAACACCAAGATTTTCTTGGTAGAAGGAAAGCATGTTGATAGGGGGGTTAGTCAGTAGGAGAAGTGGCACCTAAAACTGAGGTAGGACCACTAGAACAAGGTGGAAGAGACACCTAGGAGTTCTTAGGAGCAAGGACTTAGAGCATGGGGTAGTGAGTGCCTCATCCAACCCGATTCTATTAGATTGGTATCAGAGCAAGTTAAATATTTGGGATAGAGTAATATATGTTAGAGGTTGAGTCAAGTGATATTACCGTCATGGTGACAAATGCACAATTGGTCAAGATGGTTGAAGAGTAGGAGGAAGATAATAGACAATTGAGGGAAAGGATAGCTCAGCTTGAACAAGCAGTGAGGACTGCACAATTTGAAGGAAGAATACCAAAAGAAGAAGAGGTTGCAGAGGAAGATAAGACCCCTGAACTTGACCCTATTTTGAAGGAGGAGCCTTTCTTGAAGGCATTGAAAGCCTTGAGTGGAAAATCACTTGAAGGTATACTCCTATTTAGTGGGAAAATGGAAGCAGACCTAGTCATGGATTGGATAGAAGGCATGGAAAATCATTTTGAGTGTGATGGAGTCACTGAAGCACAGATGGTGAAGGTTGCTATGTCAAGATTGAGAGGATCAACCTTGACATGGTGGAAGTTCATTCAAACAAAGAGGGAAAAAGAAGGCAAGCAGCCTATTTCAACTTGGAAAGGAATGGTTTCCAAAATAAAGGAAGCCTACATGCCAGATGACTATGCGATTCAATTGCACAAGAAGAGGCAAAGTCTAAGGTAGAAAGACCAAGATGTAAACACTTACACTGAGGAGTTTCAAAAACTTTGCATGAGGTCTAATGTGATAGAGGGTGAGAGTCTCAAGGTGGCTAGGTACCTTAATGGTTTGAAGTGGAATATCCAAGAGGAGATGGCTCTTCTAAGTCCCAAGATAGTACACCAATGCTATAATTTGGCCATAAAGATTGAGGAAAGCAACAAGAGGAAGCAAGATCAGACTTCTAAGGGCAGAGGCAAAGGCAGAGATCAAAGAGATCAAAGAGGACAGCATGGTGGTTACCAAGGTAGAGGCAATGACCAAAGAAACCAAGGAGAATCTAAAATCACAGAGCATGGAGGTGAAACATATTCTAGAGGAGGATATAATAGAGGAAGAGGACCTCAAGGAGGTTCAAACAGAGGAAGAGGAGAAGGCAGGAGCAATTCCTATTTTGCAAACATGAAGTGTTATCATTGTAACCAACTAGGTCATCCTACTTATAGGTGCCCAGAGAAAGCAACCTCATCTAGCAATGAAAAGAGAGTGGATTATGCACAAGAGGACACTATGAGTCCTAAAGCATCTAAGATCAGTCATATAGAATATAAGGTAGGATAGAATTTGATGTTTAACAGAGTTCTAATCAGACAACTAGTCAAGGAGGAACCTAAACAAAGAAGAGCTCTTTTTAGAGTAAGGTGCAAGATACTTGGCAAAGTATGCAAGGTCATAGTAGAATCAAGTTCAATAGATAATATAATCTCAGAGGAGGCAGCAACAAAACTGAAATTGGAGAAGGTACCCCACTCTAACCCCTACAAGGTCACATGGTTGAACAAAGGCCAAAGTGTTTTAGTTAATGAGCAAGTAATGGTGGAATTTTCTATTGGAGGATACAAGGACAAGTTAGTTTGTGATGTATTACCCATGGATGCATGCCATATACTACTGGGAAGACCATGGCAATATGACAAAAGTGTTATTTATGATGGGAAAGAGAATACTATTTCATTCAAAAAGGATGGAAGAACCTTCAAGCTGTAGTCATTGTTAGAAGAAGATGAAGGACATTCAAAGACACCAAACATCATGTTGAGCAGTGGTAAGGAGTTTCTTAATAACCTACATCGAGGGGATGAAGGATATGTGATCATGATGCAATCCAAAGAGGAAGAAAAGGCTGAAAAGACAGTCTTACCAGAAGCAGTCCAAAGATTACTTGATAAGTACAAGAGCATTGTTAGTGATGGTACACCTGCAACTCTACCACCAAGGAGAGCCATAAGTCATCAAATTGACTTCATACCTAGAGCCTCATTACCTAACAAAGCAGCATACAAACTTACACAAGAGCAGAACCTAGAGGTAGCTAGGCAAGTGCAAGAATTATTGGATCAAGGATTGATTCAAAAGAGCATCAGCCCATGTGCAGTGCCAATGGTTTTGGCAACAAAGAAGGGAGGTAAGTGGAGGTTATGTACTGATTCTAGAGCAATAAATAGGATTATAATCAGATATAGATTCCCTATCCCTAGGATTGAAGACTTGGTGGATTGCCTTGGAGGAGCATAGTACTTCACCAAGTTGGACCTCAAGAGTGGTTACCATCAAATTAGAATCAAGGATGGAGATGAGTGGAAGACAACTTTTAAGACAAATGATGGGTTATATGAGTGGAAAGTGATGCCATTTGGTCTCTCAAATTCCCCTAGTACATTCATGTGACTCATGAATGAAGTGCTTAAGGATTTCACAGGGATATTTTTAGTAGTGTGTCTTGATGATATACTCATCTATAGCAAGATAGCAGAAGAACACTTGAAGCATGTGGAGATGGTTATTAAAAGGTTGCAAGAGGAGAAGTTGGCAATCAATCTTGAAAACTGTGAGTTCTTCAAGCAAGAGCTCATGTATCTAGGTTTTGTAGTGTCCAAAGGCTCATTAAAGATGGATCCAAGCAAGGTGGAAGCCATCCTAAACTGGCCTACACCAACCACAGCAACAGAGGTAAGGATTTTTCATGGATTGGCTCAATTTTATAGAAAATTCATAAGAAACTTTAGTGGTATATGTGCACCAGTCTTAGATACAATCAAGGGTGGTATAAAAACTAAGTTTGTGTGGACTCAAGAGGCTGAGAAAGGGTTTGAAAAACTAAAACAAGAAGTGGCAACTCAACCAATTCTCTTATTACCTAGTTTTGACCAGTTGTTCACTGTGGAATGTGATGCAAGTGGAGCGGCAATAGGAGGAGTGCTCAGTCAAGAGGGTAGGCCTATAGCCTTCTTTAGTGACAAGCTAAATGAAGCAAAGAAGAAATATTCAACCTATGACTTGGAACTTTATGCTTTGGTTCAGTCACTTAGAAAATGGAGGCATTACCTTCTACCCAAGGAGTTTGTGGTCTTTACTGACAACTAGGCACTCAGCTTTATCAGCACTCAAGAGAAGTTAAGTAATAGGCATTTGAAATGGATGGAATACATCCAAGCTTTTACTTTTACCATCAAGCACAAGAAAGGACAAATGAACAAGGTGGCAGATGCATTAAGCAAAAGGTTGTTGATAGTGCAAGAGATACAGCTCAAGAGCATTGGCATAGAGAGTTTCAAGGATCTATATGGGGAAGATGAAGAATTTTTAGAGGCCTATAAGGTATGTTCTAATTTTGAGAACCATTTCCATAGTCAATACTCAGAGTATACTTTGCAAAGTGGGTTGTTGTTTAAGGGAAATTAGTTATGTGTTCCGAGAGGGTCAATGAGGGAAAATCTGATTCAAGAAAAGCATAATGGCAGTCTTAGTGGGAATTTTGGCATCAACAAGACCTTGGAGCTAGTAAAAAGATTCTATTATTGGCCTAAGTTGGCAAGAGATGTTAGAAGGTATGTGGAACAATGTGTTGTGTGTATGAAAGCTAAGGGAGGAGCTAGCAATGCTGGTTTATATCAACCCCTACCCATTCCTAACAGACTATGGGAGTGTGTGAGCATGGATTTTGTGGTTGGCCTTCCTAAGACCAAGAGTGGTTTTGACAGTGTTTATGTTGTAGTGGACAAATTTAGCAAGATGAGTCATTTCATTCCCTGAAAAACTACTCATGATGCTAGTTACATAGCTCATCTCTTTTTCAAAGAAGTTGTAAGGATCCATGGACTCCCTTTAAGCATTATTTCTGACAGAGATGTGAAGTTCATGAGTCATTTTTGGAAGACTCTATGGAGTAGATTGGGAAAAAATTTGTCATTTGGCTCAGCTTACCATCCTCAGACTAATGGTCAAACATAGGTGGTTAATAGGGTGATTGGTAATCTTTTAAGGTGTTTAACTAAATAATATGGATAGACATGGGATATGGTTATTTCCCAAGCTGAGTATGCCTATAATGACAGTGTAAACCGGACCACAGGGAAGAGTCCATTTGAGGTTGTGTATGGGATGCACCCAAGAGGCATATGTGAGCTCAGAGATCTTGGATATATGGAGAATACGAGTGGACATGCAGAAGACTTCAGTCAGACCATGAAGGAGATTTAGGAGCAGGTCAAGAAGATAGTCATAGAGGCTACACAAAAACTGAAAGAGAAGGCAGATATGTCAAGGAAAGAAGTGCAGTTTCAAGTAGGAGACTATTTCATGGTCCACCTTAACAAATCAAGGTTGTAGAAGGGAATGTCAACCAAGTTGTAGATGAAAAGAGTGGGTCCCTACAAGATATTGGCCAAGTATGGTCAGAATGCATAAAAGGTGGAGTTACCTACCGATCTAGGAATCTCACCAGTATTCAACATTGCTGATTTGATCAAGTATAAGGGGAAAGTCAAGGATTTGGATCAGGACAATAAGGAGATCTTCAAGGACATCAGCAACATGTCTTTACCTACTCAGGACAAGCCTCACACAGAGAAGATCTTGGAGTCAAGGGTGAAGAAGGCCACAAGACACAAGGTGTACATGGAACACCTCATCAAGTGGAAGAAAAAGCATGGATTTGAGGCTACTTGGGTGGATGAAGCTAAATTCAAAAAGTAGGGAATTGACCTGTCAGTGCTCTCTCCTTCCAATCCTTAGTGTTTGAGTTGAGAGGGGGAGAATGGTGCAAGAGCACCTTGGAAAATACTAGGTTTCCTTGAAGTTTTGTATGAAGTTCTATTTTGGTTGTGCTGTTTTTAGGTCATGTTGACCATTTTGTTAGCATTTGGTGGAGAAGGAATAAAACTTGATCTGTTATTATCAATGGATTGGGAGGTGGAAAGCATGGATGGGTTTTGAAGCTCTAACTTGTCTAGGTTGCCAACCTTGCCAAATGTTAGAAAACACAATGGGTTTTATAATTTGCATGATTAGGTCATCTATGGGTTTGACAAGAAGAACTTAATTGTTTTGGGGGCCTATTTATGACATGGCTCAACCATGAAATAGGGTTGGATTCATTATTGTTGGAGTGACATTTTGAGAAGTTGAAGGAAACAGTGTTTTGAGAGACAGTTTTCTGAGTTTTGCATTCAAATTGTGTTTTAATGGAGTAACCCTACTATTATTTTATTTGTAGAATGTAGTGAAGTTGTCATTCAAGCATTTTGAATTCATTAGATAGCTTTTTGTATAGTTTTTAAGCATCTTTTTGTAAATAGTTCAGTGTTGCTTTGTTGCTGGTCTGAACCAGACTGCTTGTAGGAAATGGTGTGCTAGAGCACTTTTCCACCATACAAACTGTACGTCCTTTTGGAAATAGTGCCTATACATCATGCTTGTACATATGGTAGTTGCTAGGTTTTTTTTGAGTGTAGGAGATTCTGGCAAGGTCTTGCCCTAGGCGAGCCAGGCAGGGTCCGGCTAGGAAAGACCAGGAGGAAAATGTAGATAACTTGCAGGGGAATTAAGATATTGAAGAAATTACTTTTTGTGAATTTTTTTGAGGGTCTTGGCAATGCATGGTAGTCAGGAGGGGGTTCTTTCAAGTCATTTGGTGGGAGAACTTTTTGACAGTCTGAAATCAGCCTGGGAAAGCTTGCAAACCCTAGTTCTTGGGTCAATTTTGTGATTGGGCAGTGTACGACCTATATAGGCTCAAAACCTCAAGAATCTTTAAGGTGTGGGCATGGGAATAACAAACCCAAAATGAAGAATCTAGTTCTTTTGGTGGGTTTTGAAGAAAATTGTATTTTTCCCTATTAAGAGGCCTAATTGGGGCTCTAGGCTTGTAGCCTTTTCTAACCCTAGGAAGGGATTTTGTGAAAGCGATGGTTAATTGGAGTTTTGTGATGAGACAAGAACCCTAGATTGTTTACCTTGAAGAAATTACAAAATTTACACACCCCTGCAAGAATCAAATTAAGTGTTTAGAGAAATTGGCCTTTAGGAAGGAATAAGGGTCAATGGTGAGGATGTGGCAAAGCACCAAGATTTTCTTGGTAGAAGGAAAGCATGTTGATAGGGGGGTTGGTTAGTAGAGCAGTGGCACCTAAACCTGAGGGAGGACCACTAGGACAAGGTGGAAGAGACACCTAGGAGTTCTTAGGAGGAAGGACTCAAAGCATGGGGCAGTGAGTGCCTCATCCAACCCCATTCTATCACATATACTCGGGCTTATAAAACACAACTAATGCATCAAAAATTATTCTTATACCTGAAAAAACTCATACTACACATAGAAAGACAATTCCATTAGCTATTTATCAAAACCATGTCCTGACACCATAAATTCACATGGAAAAATGACGCTTTCAACCCTAGGGCTTCCTTCCCTTTCTCACAATTCTATCGCACTACCGACCAAAGCATTGAAACATGAAAACTAGATAATTTTAGACCCATTCCATGAGATGCAGTGGAAATAGAAAGTGGAATGGGTCATTTAAGCATTTTGAAGACCTTCAACCCTTAAATTTGAGGAAATAGAGCAGTTACAAAGAATGATTTATTTCTCCTTCCAAATACAAAATTAAACCCTAAAAATGATATCAAGTGAAAGATAAGACATATAATTACATAGAAAAAAAAACTCAAAACATTTGAAACCTATACAAGTTTGTATAGAGGTAACAAAGTGCAAACAATTAGAGAATTACAGTAGAAAAGTGTTGTTTATTGATTTGAAATCCTTCAATATTTGTTCAACAACATTGTTCAAGCCTTCAAGAGGCTATATAAACTTGTTCCCTCTAACATAACCAACAAAACTTCCTAACTTCCTTTCAAAATCCTAAACTCTTCATACTCCCTAAAACAACACTTTAACAACTTTTGTTTAATCAACATTGTTATATTTTGTGCAATTTTCAACAACTTGACACCTTAAACACTAAACCACCCATAAATGTTAAATGGTCTTGATTGAATTTATTTAGCATAATAAGACTCAAAACACCTAGAATTCCCTAGCATCACCCTATGATCAATATCAAATGTTCAAATTTTGAAAATAAGGTGGAGGTGCTCCTACACCAATGATTGAAGTAGTTGAACCCCAGATTATCAAGATCTAACCATTGGATTATGAAGTTACAGAGGATGAAGTAGAAGGCTATATACAAGTATTATTAAAAATCCTTAGAAAATATTCCAGTGAACCAAGAGTAGACACATATGAAGAAAATATATGAAAGTTCGCATGAAGCATAGGTCCACTATGATAAGAAATAATGTAGATAAAATGCTTAGAAAGGTTGGCTTCACTGATTAACAGATTGCACAGGGAAGAGCCAAGGAAGAGTAGATGACTAGAGAATCATCAAGACTAAGGAGATCTGATAGGACTACTCCTTCAAAACCAACTATGGCTCTTGCATCATTGAAGAGCAAGAGGAAGAGGAGGAAGACCCTGAAGCTAAATTGATAAGGAAGAAGAAAGGGAACATTTCCTTTGGTGAAGGTGCTTCATAGGAAGAAATTCTTGGCACTACTTGAGATTTCTATATGCGTCATCCTCTGAAGAAAATGAAGAATAAGATTTTGGTGTTCATGTGTACACCAAACCAGACATGAAAAAGGAAAAGATGTCAGAAGAGGCATCTCCAGACTAGGAAGAACAAAAAGCCTCATCAGTAAGACCAGGTTCCCCTCTCATATTAGAGGCATTAGTTAACAACTTAATACATTTTGAAGATATGTTGCAGCCTATAACAAAAAATTATACTCAAGTAGGTAGAGAGGGCAGGAAAGCATCGATTTTAGCTATTATTCAATATGTTATTACTTTGGAAGTTAGTTGGGACTATGTTAAGTCCAATGTACCTGAGAAATTGTGGGATGCCTTGATGTAAAGAAGATCAGAGGCTGTTGAGTTGGAATAAAAGATAAGAAATGAGGAATTTGAGAAAATTGGATCTTCTTTGACCACAAATGATATGGAAACCATGAAGAAGGTATGGTCAAAGATGTTTTGGATTCAATGAAAAGGGTAAATACTTTGATGAAAAAAGATAAAAGGAAAATAAAGAAAATAAAGAAAGAAACCGTAGAAGCCATGAGGGGTATGGATGAGAAATATGGTAGGTTTGGTGCACTCCCATTCGGTTCTATACCTAAATCAGGAGAAGAGGATTCTACAGAGGTAAAGGAAGATACCCTTCTAGAAACATGCATTGCAAATGATCCTCCAAATATAGAGAAAAAAATGAGGAAGAAGTTGAGGTAGAGAAGCTTGATGTTGTCCCTCCGAGACAAGTTGAAGGAGAAAAAGATAAAGATGAAGGTGAAAGGGATGAAGAAAGAGACAAATATGAAAAAGAAGAAGAAGAAAAAGGTAGAGGAAGAATAAAAATTAGAGGAAGAAGAAAGAGATGGGGAAAATTCCAAAAAGAATGAAGAAGAACAAAGGAAGGTTGTGGAATCACAAAGGTCCTCCAAAGAACCCTCCTCTGACGTTGATGTATTAAAAGGCTTGTTATCCAAGCAAATAAGGTTTCAACCGGTAATTCCTTTGGAACTTCTAAAACCCCCCATGGTTCAAGGTAGTGTGGATTTGGACAAGATATCTCCCATTCAAAAGTTGGTGTTAGGGGATGCATTGCATGCATCTGGAAGAAAAGAAATTCTAGAAACACACCAAAAGGGGACATAGCTTATTGATGATGCCCTCAAAACTTTGTAGGAGGAAAACCCTAGTACACTAATTGATACATCACTCATTTCAGTAGAAAATATAAAACTTCTATTGGAATCTTTCAAGGAGTATGCCTTTGGACTTGGTGAGAAGACCAAGCAAGAGATTGAGTAGAAAATGGTAGAGAAAAATCTTTCAAAACTTATTGATAAGTGTGCTCTGGCACAAACCAATGTGGAAAAGAGTCTAGAAGTTGTGTAAGCTTGTGAGTCCAAAGAAAATACTGAATTTTCTTACTACATAAAGTGGTCGGATGCCACATGAAGTATCAAATATCTCATGGACTCCACTGAGTCCCAGTTGATAGTTATTTCTAGTAAATATAATGCATCTAAAGATAGATACAAGTCAACTTGGAATGCTATCACTACTCACAAAGAGAAATTATTTATTCTACAGAAGTAGAAGGAATACGTAATCAGAAGATTTGGTTAGCTAGGTGACCTTGTTAGAATAGAATACACTTTGGTGGACAATGCTTTTGAAAATGCATAAAAAATAGAAAATATCATTTTGACTCCATGCAGTCAAGATGATGCAAAAGAAAGCTTGATGGAATTAGAATCTCTAAATAGAATGTTGGTTTTTGCTAAGAAGAGTTGGGAGAATGGAAAGTTAGCATGGCAAGGTATTCTCAAGGACCTTCAAGGCTCACCTTCCTCTAGTTAATGATTTTTCAATTTTCATATTTTTTCGACCATCCTTTGTCCTTGATATCAAAGGGGGGGAGAATTTGATGAAGAGAAAAGGGGAGAGTGTGTTGCACATAGGAGGTTGTACATTCTTTTGGCACATGTTCCATCAATGACAAAGGGGGAGATTGTTGGAAGAATGAAGAAGAACATCTCATTATGTATCTTTTATGTTTTCATTGATGTCACCATGTTCTATGAGTTGTAATTGTATCACCATAAGTTCAAGCTTGATCCAATATTCAAAACCGGTATGTAGAAACAATTATTATCCTTCGATATTTTGGTCTACAATCCTTCACTGATGGATATCATAACTTGTGGTTTGGGAGATGGTTATTGGTTTCTAAAAGCTTATAATTTCAAATTTTCATGTGCACAAGTGCTTGTATGGCTAGTTGGCATCACTCAGTTGTTTTATTTTGTTATTAGATCTATCCCTGGCTGACCTAATCAATAGTTGATGTTATGATGAATTAATTTTGTGTTGTATATGTATTTGTGACCTAGATCTTAGGTCCATGCTAACATATTGTAGCATACTAGGGTATGTGTGAGATCATGATGGGCCAAAAAGTGGCGATATGATGGGTATGTGGCTGACCTTTTTTTTTTTAACCCAAAATTGATGAAAAGAAAAGGGTTTTAAAGGAGATTCTCAACTTTCCACCTATATAAATTATGCTTTACTTTGAATTTAATAAATAATTATTATTCATTTTCTATTTGAGTTACTTACTAAAGTCCTAATTGATAGGCTAATTGAAAAACATCTATAGCTTTCAAACCTTATCACATTTTTTGAATCCAAAACATGCATCACATTCTATGCTTCACATACTATAATATTAAAAAAAATTGAATTTCATGGATTTTTTACCAAGTTAAGGTGGTTATACATACAAGTTTTTATATTTTTTAAAATTTGTAATAAAAAATTCATAATTAATTGTTTACTTGGAAAAAATTACAAAAAATATGCATCACATTAGGACATGAGTCATCTACTTATGTCTAAAATATTATAAAAAAAATATTATCATTTTATTGTGGTTAGGGTGGTCAGACAGATACCTACTTCTCATTTTTTCCTTGAAATTTAAGTACTACTGCATTGAAATTTCAAATTTTCACCAAATGGATTTTTTTATTTTAAACCTAGTAGTTTAGAAACCACATTCAATTTTTTAAAGATTCTATTCTTACATATTTTTGAAATAATATAGATAACTTATTCAAATTTTTATGTCAAGTTGCCTAACTCTAATTTTTCTGAATTTTTTACCACTTAAGGGCTTGTTTTTTCCATGATGATCCTGCACATACCCACTACATGCTTGAATTATTTTTGGAAAAGTGTTGTACAAGCTTGAAACTAATAGTTAATATTCTTTTTTGAATAAGGGTTGCATCTAATTAGGCCAATCTAATTGATGCTTGCGGATGAGTCATAGATATATTGGATAGTTTTTGAGACTAAAAGAGATAGAGAAGGATGCAAAGATGAATCAAGGTGAATACATATCTACTAGTATGCAAGTTTATTAGAAGAAGTGTGTAAATCCAGTTTACTGAGCATCAAAGGAACTGAATCAACACTTGTTGGGTGTAACATTATTAGTTCATATTTTGGTTGTAAGCCATTTCTACATTGTATCTTTGTAGTTAGCGAGCCTCCCATTTTTGGATAGTGAGTCCTAGCAATGAGCCACCCTTTGTAATATCTTATAACTGATTATATTATATTGTGAGCTAATCCTCATTGTGGTTTTTCCAATTTTGGGTTTTCCATGTAAAAATCCTAGTGTTCATATGTTGTGTGCTTTTATGTTCTGCTAATGCTCTTGCTCACTTTTACTATTATATGCAATCGAATATTTGGATGGTGTATGTTCAATAAGTTTAAGAAGATACTTATTCACCACCCTCTTAGTATCTTGGGTATTCAACAATTGGTATTGTAGCCCCGTTCTTTTGAAGAATCCTAAAAACTTGAGGGAGATCTTGAATATGGGACATGGATAGATGATAACGAAGAAATCTAGGCAACTCTTGAGGATCTTGACAAAGATGAAAATAAAAATAGAGATATGAAAGAAAATCTTGATAAGGAAAATAAATGCATTAAGAAATTGAAAGATCAATTGAAGAATTTAAAAGAAAGACAAAGAGAAGTAAGTGAGCAATTAAAAAAAAAAATGAAGAGATCACCAGATTGAAGGTGCAAGTGGAGGAAAATAAGAGAATTGAAGATTTTCTGAATACAGTGGTGCAAAGCAAGAATGATGAATGATCAAGGCTTGAACAAGAAGTGGTAAACCTGAGAGAAGATCTAGAAAAAGAAAGAATATGTGAAGATAAGTTCAAAACAAGATCCACCGAGCTTGATGAGTTGATTGCAGGATAAAAACCAAGAAATATGGAAAATAAACAAGAAATCCAAGATGCTTAGCTAGAAGACTGCCTATCAGGCAACCAAATTCTCAAAGGTACCCATCTTTCAATGGTGTTTGTTTTTTATGCAATACATTTTGTCACAAGGCAATATAGTGTATAATTAGAATAAACCAGTATGCTAGATCCTTCTCTAGACAATGTTTTGCATGCAACAAAGTTGGACATAGAGCTAGTGAATGAAGAACTCAGATGATTATATGGTTTAAGGGAGGTAGAACAAATCAAAATTTTGTTGGCTACTGCTATGCATTTATTAAGTTTGGACACCAAGAAAATTAGTGTAGATCAAGGGTTAATGGAGGTCAAGCAAATCAGAAAAATGTTGTTTGCTACAATTGCAACAAGCCTAGACACATTTCAAAAGTATGCAAAAGTAAAAGGGGAAAGCAATCTGATTTGGTAAAGAAGAATGAATCTGTAAATTCAATTGACAAGAATGAGGTTAAGCAAGAAATGAACAATATATGGAAGAAGAAAGAAGAGCTAGTGACATAAATTTTTTTTATTCCCTCATCTAGTGCACAAAATCCCTCTAACAATTAGACCTAGCATGGTCTTAGGGGGACCATTAACAAAAAAATATTCAACCCCCTAGATATTTGGTGCATCAGAAATTGGCATGAAGATATGTTGTAATGAATGAATAAAAGGACATTATGTTAAAGGAATTGGAAGAAATGTTATAGGCATGATCATTTGTGGACCAAATTAGGGATTTTTAGTAGAATGAAGAAGGTTTTTATCATCTTTTTGAATTCTATCACATTTAATGTGAATTAGGGTAGCTCATTGATCTATAAAGCATATTTGTAAGATGTTTTGATCACTTGTACATTTGAAGAAAGTGGAGAGTGATTTGGAGCAATCTTGAGGACATTTGAAGAGTGAGTTGGGAAAACCATAGGTTTGGTACTCACAAAAAAGAAGAAGGTATGTTACTCTTCTATACTATTGTGGGTTTGTGTGAATATTCTTTCTAAGATCGTTAGAGCTTGGTGTGTGAAAATATGGAAACCCCTATAGTTGTAAATGTGTCAGAAATACCTAGACCTTCCTACAAGAAGTATTCCATGGAGGTATTCAAAGACGACCCTCTGGGCACCTTCTCATTGATTCCTCATAGTTTCATGCCCATGAAGACAATAGAATGTACATTCATGTTAAGACTAAGGAATATAATCACAAAAAAATGATAGATATGTGGCACAATGAGCTTACTAGGGATGATTTCTTAATAAAACTAGAATATGCAAAATTGTTGCGAAGAAGTTGGATTAGTGGAATCAATTTCCTAACTTTAGTTCCACTCTTGATGACAAGTATGTTAAACTTTATCTTAGCAAAATTCATGATAAGTTTTTATGGACTGACAGACCTCACCTAATAACCAAAGAAGTGATTAAGGTAGTTACTAGACTCTGTGATATCAAATTGGTACTGGTGTTGAAGTTAGTGAAAAATATAGTGATGGACCTTACTAAAGCAACATTTGACAAAAGAGTTCATGCAGCAAAACCTATTACCATTCCTGATGTGAAGTATGTAGCTCCAATGATCAAACACAAGATCTACTTCACAAATAGGGAAAAATCTATGTCTGCAACAACTATATGCACCAAATATGACATGGAAGAAAATGGAGCATAATGCAATCTGTGTGAACTTCTTCAAAATCAATTATTTGAAAATATGAAGATGATAAGGGAGAAGAAATATGCATTTAAGTTTGGTTCCCTGATTGTTTGTCTATTGTTCTACTTTCTTAGATGGCTTCACATAAGAGATGATGTGGTAATTTGGGATACATTAAGACCTATTGCACATCAAATTTTTGATTATATGGATAGCTTGGGTGATTTGAAGATTCAATACAATGCTCTAATAGCATTCTTTGCTATATTCAAAAGCAAGATGAATGAACAAGAAAGGATCCCAAGGAAAACTATTGAAAATTACAAGGATGAGATCATATTTCATGTCTCCTTAGATGAGTACATTATTGAAGCGGTTGAACCTTAGACTGTCTAGATGCAACCATCGGGTTATGAAGTTACAAAGGATGAAGCAAAATGATTTATACAAGTATTATTAAAAATCCTAAAATATTCTAGTGAACCAAGAGTGGGAACATATGAAGAAAAATATATGGAAGTTTTCATGAAGCATAGGATGCCTGTGATAAGAAAGAATGTAGATCAAATTATTAGAAAGGTTGGCTTCACTAATGAAAAAATTGCATAGAGAAGAGCCAAGGGAGATTAGATGACTAGATAATCATTAGGACTAAGGAGATCTGATAGGACTACTCCTTCAAAACCAACCATAGCTCTTGCATTAGTGAAAGTAGAGCCTAGTGCTCTTGATAAAGGAAAAGGCCTGGCTCCTTCTGGACCTTGTAAAAATCAATAAAAAGTAAAGAGACTCCTCTGGTGACACCATTCAAGAGAGGCATAAAGCAAAAGGAAACAAGCAAAAAGAACCTTAGCATAACCGAGGAGAAAGAGGAAGAGGAGGAAGACATTGAAGCTAAATTGATAAGGAAGAAGAAAGGGAACATTCCCTCTAGTGAGGGCATTTCAA
>VDFB02109642.1:0-21038 GCA_007258455.2 Sequoia sempervirens
AGAAGAAGGCCTTCATATTAGGTGAGTGTTGATGATCTCGATAACATCTATTAGGAACCTCCTAAGAAGAAAGCAAAGAAGCAAGTTCACTTTGATAGGAATCCTAATAACGAGATAGTCATGGAGACTGCTTTGCCCCCAAAAGACAAGAATAGGGATGAGGTGAATATGGATGACTTCGTGATGGTCAGGGCTAATCTTGGTAGAAATACCAGACATGCGGATGTGAGTCTATTCAGAGTTGTGTCCGAAAACCTTCAGTAAAGAGTGCTCAAGGATGGAGAAGACAAGGCAGCCCTCAAGGCTGAAAATCAGCAGCTCAGGCTTTATATTTCTAACCTTGTTCATGGTTCTTCATAGGCAACCTAGTTGCTGCCCCAGATTTTAGAGACACTAGCTAATCATCATCAGTTAAGATAGTTGGTCATTTGTGGGAAAGAAACTCAGGAATGGATCGAGAGTTTCATTGTCAGAGGAAGGGAGATCTTGGCACGGATGTTCCAGTTGAGAGAAAATGCTCATGAGCTACGTGAAGGTATCCAAGGGTTTGAGCAAACACTGGCTGAAGTAAGACCTAGGCATGAAATCATCATTGCTGATTTAGACACAGCTTATGGTTCAACAGTTTCAAAAGAACACAAGAGACAAATCCTTGCTTGGAGAGAGCGTTATGTTTTCAAAGTTAAAACCTATGAGAGGATATCCGAAGAATTTATCGCCTACAGACAAAGGGTGATTGAAGCTCTTCTTTTCATCAATGAGTTTATCACAGAGATTCCTTCTCAGTACAGTCTTGAAGATGGTTCCTACGTCAGGCTTGATGAAGTGCAGGATCAATTTCAGAATGTTGTTCGCAGTTGCAATCCAGTTGCCGGAAGGATGAGTCATATTTTGATGATGTCAGCAAAGTTTGAGAAAGCACCCAATGAGGTCGAAGATTTCCTGAGATCTATTGCAGATGCTGAAGATATTCTAGAAAAGCGGTGTTTTGCTATTGAGGGCATAGATGCACTGAACCGGGACACAATTTCTAATTTTCTAGCGGATGTGATTGAGCTTTAAAGCAACTTTCTTCTAGAAGCTTTCTTCCCGCTTTCTTTCTATTCTTGGTATAATTCTTATCCATTCTTTGACAAGAGAAAAAAAATAAATGTAATAGTTGGCGTTTCCTGCTTTTTCTGCTTTCTTAGTTGTTAGATGTTATCTTCTTTCTAGATTTAGTAATAAAGTTTGCTTGCTGAGCAAGCCCTAGATTGTGAAAGCAAGGAGATTTTAGGGTTCCCTACTCCTCTGCTTGTCTATAAATAAGAGCCTTTTCTCATTAGTTTCTTTAACCATGCTAGTGATAACAAAACACTGAGCCTATTGTGCCTTCTATTTGTTACTCAAGTGTTGTTCAATTGTTTTATGATAGCCAATTGTTGAGTCTCCTTTAGCCAACAAGAAGTTATTGTAATTGTTGTTCGTATTATGTAAAGAACAAGATTGCAAGCCTCTTTAGCTGTAATTCCTTGTTCTAGGCATGTTAGAAGTAAGTTTTGTTCCAGAAGTTTGAGTAATAAAATCATGAGCCTCCTTTGCCTTGATATAACATCTCAGATTTCCATTATTTGTGTTCTACTTTTATGATCTTGATTTCAGCTTACATTGAAGTTTGTAGATGTTTGTTGAGAAAGAGTTTATTGAAGTATTTTGTCAGAAATCAACCTTGTTCATTTCTAGTTTCTCTTGCTCTGCTTATTATTTGAGAAATTAGAAACGTCTTTAGTTTAAGTTAGTCGTAGTTGAAGTTCTTAAATCAGAAAATCTCAGCTATGGCGTTTGCGTTTAATAAACCTTGTGCTCTAAGCTGGTAAAAAAGATAGGCAACTTAGTTCTTAGTTTACTTTCTTTCAACACCATCAACAAGAGGGAACTTCCCCTCCTAATTTGAAGAGCAGTTTATCTGTGCATAGCTGTTCATTTCAAATACGCATTCCAAAGGTGCAAATTTAAACGCCAACAGGTTTATTATTTGGGTTAGGTGTGGGTTGAGCTAGTAACTAAGTAGGTTTAGGTGTGCTAGAGATTGAGTTAGGAGGAGGCATTATTGCAGGTTGTTGAGGCTGTGGAGGTGGCTGCATGTAACCAGTTGCCTGGTTTGGCCATTGCTGTCCTCCCCTCCATTGGGATGTTTGCTGCCAGTTTCCTAGAGGTTGTTGCCAATTCCCCTAGAATTGCTACCACTGAGGTGGAGAGTTTTGGTAATTGGGCCAAGTATTTGGAGGGTTGTTCCAAGGCTGAGATGGATAGCCTCCAAATTTTGATGGGTATGGAGGTTGCCATTGATTACCGGATGCATAAGAATTCAAATAAGGTCCACTAAAAGATAATGGATCTGGTGGCATACCTTGTCTTGGAGTCCATGGCCTGCTTTGTGCAATGTAGAAAACCTGATCATCATCACTCTGAATTGGCCCGAATTCCGGTGGAATTTGCTTGTTGTCAATGTTGGCTACAATTTTGCATCTGCAGTCCTTCTTTTGCCTACAATGAGGACAATATTTTGCCAACATTTCCTCTGCCTCCTCATGTTTCTTCTTTGCTTGAAGTGTATCTAGCTGAGTGGCCATATTGTTTATGATATCCTACTTGAAATCTGCTAGCAAATGAGTGATTTCCATCCTTGAAACTCCATTAGTGGAGGATTTTCCCATAGAAGATTGGTAACCTTTTCCTCTCTTCATAGCTGCCCTGGAGTAATTCTAACATATCTTCTTAATATCATCCTAGGGAACTTGGGTGATATCTCCTCCTATCAAGTCCAGAGCATCAGTGCAATTTTCATTGATCCCTCTAAGGAAGAGCAACTTTTGAGATTCTTCATTGAGTGCATGATGTGGGGATTTTTGCAGACAAAATAGGAACCTTGAAATATAGTTGTCCAAACTTTCATCCTCCTTATGCTACATCCTAAAGATATCATCTCCTCTCATATCACTGCCTCTACAGTATTCTTTATACTTCTCAAGAAACTTTGTTTTCATATCATCCCAAGTCTCTACAGTATTCCTAGTTAAGCCCATAAACCATCTTAATGCAGCTTCCTTCAAGGTAGTAGGAAACAATTTAAGCCTATGATCATCAGTAGTGTAATCATAGCTTCTGCAGAGGATATCAAATTCAAACAAGAAAGTGTCAGGGTCCTCTGTTACCAGCCCATAGAATTTAGGAAGGACCGAAGTAGGGGTGTTCTTGAGGTTGTCAACTTCATTCTGGTGAGTGATAGGAATGGAAACATGGTTGGTTAGGTCTATTTTGGTTTTGGCCAGCCATAATTGCTTGATGGCTTGCTCTTCAGAGGAAGTTTCAGAACTGGTCAAATTGGGAAATGCATTAGCAAAAGGATTTGCCTCCTCTTCTTCTTCGTCTCTTGGAAGATTTTGAAACTCAACTAGCTGGTTATCAGGATTAGGGTCATTAGAAAGGAATTTCCTTAGAGCATCTCTTCTCCTACCCCTATGCATGCGATATTACCTCAGTATCAACCAACTCACACAAAGAATTGGTGAAAGAATAGCGGATCATTACTTTATTCAAATGAAGGGTATGCTAAAAACAAACTTCAAAGGTACTGAAAACAAGAAAAAAACTTGAAATGACTCTGAAGAACTTCCTAGTTTGACACCATCCTCGGTAACGGTGCCAAAAATGTTGGCCTCCTCTAATGGTTCAATAATTAAGCCTTTAAAGCTATAACGTAGAGATTAGATATCTACACTAAGTAGTTATCTTGCTAATCATGAAGGTTCATTTCATTATCAACCCAGGGACATGAACTTGAAATGGGTTAGCACTGTCTGTGCACTAGGACTCAATTGCAGTCATCCTTATCCTATAACTAGAAAGGAAATAGTATTGAAAGTAAAATGCTTGAAAGGAATTAGCATAAGTACTGAGCATGAATCAACAACTAAACTGAATTGAAATGAATGACAAAAACAAAAATCTCAGCAAACAAATAGGAAGTTCCTTTGTTTACCTTGGCTGCAGGAATAGACACATAACAGAGTTCCAATGGTTGCAGGAACAGACAACTGCTAAGACCGTAACTAATTACTAAACAAAAAAGTAACTACTAAATTGAATGGATGGAATTCTCACCAAGTGGCCCCCCTTGAATGAGTCTTCCTAAACTAACTCAGATGTAGCAAATCAAAGCATCATTTTATTCATTGAAAACATCGTTACATCATCACAACAACATGACTATATTCCTTTGAAACTGAAAATGAAAGTACAATATCAAAACATCCAACCTTGTGAAGAGGAACATTTGATCATTATTTATAAAAGGAAAGCTTCTAACTAACCCTAACTAACTGGGCAGTTGACTCCAACAGACTAGGAGGATGCCATTTATTGAAAGCATGAAAAAGAGGAAGGAGGTTATACATGCACAAGACTTGGTCAAACCAGTCTTGCCTCAACGAGAATCCAACATAGCAACACCTCCTAAATCTACTCAACTAATAGACATGGTCATTTAAAGATAAGTTATAACTTCCACACGAGCTAGAAGTTTCCCTCCATTGACCTCTTTAATGTCCATCTTTTGACTTCTTTAGCAACCAGCCATCTAGCATGAACTTCCACCTTGCAAGCTTTAGTTATATCTGCATCTTAATGTAAACCTGCATCATGACATTAGCGTACACAAAACAATTGTATATCCATAATCACCTTACAATAAGATTCATTCAATCACATGTAAAATTAATATAAATATACCACATAGCAGGTTAAATACCATCAAAAGTTATAGGGATAAGTTCATACCCAAAGTTCATAAGTTTAGGGAAATAACATAGAAAGTATTAGTAACCAGGTGCTAAAACCCCATAGTAACAATAACAAACATATGGTAAATCCTAACAAAAAAGAGTCATTATTTGGACTCATCAGTATGTGCAAAGGGGGCTATAATACATCAGATAGAATACTATTCAGCTGAGGAAAGTGCTTTTGAAAGTTCAGACTAGCAATCAGATTTTCAGGAAAAAGAGGAAGAAGAGCCACACAAAGCGGTTGAAAAAGGGGAATCAAAGGATTGTAAACTTTCCCAGCTATATAGTTTTCAAAAGAATGAGTCCTTATGAATTAGAGGAGTCCTTAAGGGGCAGTGGATGATATCATTGATTAACTTAGGTGCCACACATAATTTCATTGATGAGGGACTTGTTGCATGTAGAGGATTACAAACACAGGAGGTTGACAGATTCAGAGTGATGGTTGCAGATGGCTTCACCATTAATTGCACTCGAATGATTCCACAGCTTAACAACCAGTTGGGAAACCACGAGTTCAAGGATGACTTCTATGTGGTTGGTATTGGGGATACATATGTAGTGATCGGAATCCAGTGGTTACGTTCCTTAGGAGAGATCACTCCCAATTTTCAGACCTTAGAGCTGAAATTTAAATCAGATAGCAAGAACGTGGTATTGAGAGGGATATCTAATGGAGGGCCTCAGGTTGTTTCTTGTAAGCGAATGGAGAGGCTTTTCAGAAATGAATAGGTGGAGTGGGCAACAGAGTCTATAGTCATGCCTGCAGTTACAGAGGAGCAGAAACGTTCATATCCACCTGACATACAGGCTTTGCTTACTAAGCGAAGCAAGGTATTTGGCCGCATACCTCCTAGGAGGCCACCTGACAAGGGTATAGAGAACATCATTGAGCTAGAGGAGGGCACTAAAGCAATAATCACTACACCATACCGGCACTCAAAGAGACATAAGGATGAGAAGAAAAAGCAATCAAGGAGCTTTTTGTAATGTCCCCTTCTAGCTAGTCTTCCGAAAAATCAATGGATTAGCCTATCATGTCGACCCTCGTAGGCTAATGGTTCTGGATAGAGGGTCACTTGGACGGGCACTTGGTCATCAAATTGCAGTGTTGATCTCCAAAGTATGGTGGCAGGGTGAATTGTTGCGTTTGGCATGATACTTGTGCTTAAATTTATGATACTGACCTTTTATTTCACCATCTTTGGCCTAGAAGCCATCATTCATAAAGTGAAAAATTTATAACTTAAGTGAATAGTGCTCACTTTGATGAATAGTGTTTTCAATGTTAAATTATAAATATCATGAGAAGAAGTTCGACCCTCTTCATGCATTGATCATTTTGGCTTCTTGATTTGTGAGTTGGGTTTTGGAGGAAGAGGGAGGCTAGGGTTTCCTGATTTCTTGCAGTGGGTAACCCTGGAGGGAGCTTGGTTTTCCGTTTTGAGCTGCTTGAGGGTGTGAAACACCACCTTAAGGTTGCTGGGTTGAATTTGAATGCACATTTGGTGACTTTAAGAGCTGATTGGCAAAGTTTTTGAGTAGATTTCTGAGCGGGGTTGGCAGCCATCGTCTTCAACATTGCTTTGCTAAGGGCTGCTTGCATTTTGAAGCGTTTTTGGACTGATTTGTGAAGCTACAACCAACCGTCCCTCTCTTGAGGGTTTTTATCAGCAAAAAGAAAGAAAACACCTCTCTTAAGAGGTTGCTATCACTCCAAAAAGGGGCGCCCTAATCCTAGGAGGCCTCCCATATCCGATTTAGAGTGGAGAAATTAGTGTTTCAGTTGGTGTGAGCAATTTATTGGGGTTTGTTATTGTAGCAAATCACTATTCACAGTGTTGTATGGCTATAAGTAAAAATATGGTATGAGATATATGTAGTTTTAAATCTGCTGTAAGTTATCTGTTGTATGCATCTTATTATGTAATGAAGAAATCATATTTGGCTAGTAAATTGAGCAATGTACTCAAGGTTGTTTCAGTAGTTTAGTTTATTTGAAGTTTCCATTGTATGTATATGCTTATTGGTACCTATTTAGTGTTATTGGCAAACAACTCAAACAAAAGTTAAGAAGTAAAAACTAAAAAACAAAATTAGACCTACAAAACTCAGTGAAAACAAATCAGCAGAGTGGTGGAACACTACAGTGGTATTAGAGCCTTGATCCTGCCATCTTGGAGGGTTAAATTTTTACATGAGAGGTCATACTAGGTACTACACTCGCAGAAGGGTGGAGCAAGTGGACAATTAGCAAGAGGATAACCCGTTTGAAGATATACCAGTAGCAGAAATGGGTGACAGGGAGGAAGAAGGTCCACCAAGAAACAAAAGAAGAAATGAGGAAAACAATGAAGATAGAGATGGTAGAGAGCTTTTTGAGCGGATGACTCGAGCTTTCGAAGGGTTTATAGTGACAATGCAGCAGTTTGTCCCACAGATACAGCAGAACAGGGTTGCAGAGGATAACATGAGTGTGGCTGGGACACCTAGGGCACATCGTGCTCCTTCACAAATTGTAGATAGACCTACACGTCTCACCTTTTTGAGGGGATGAATTAGAAGAGGGTAATGTAGAAGAAGAGAGAGAGGAAATATTTGCAGATACTCTCATGGCCGCTAATGACGAATGGGAATTGTTAACACCTCAGGTGAGAGAACGCATAAGCTTTGATAGATTTCTGAGTCAAAGAAGAGAGCATTACAGAGAAAGACCGCCCCGGAGACCAAGAGGACAAAATAGAGATCAATATAGTAACCTTAAGCATGCCACCAACAAACTTACTTTACCTACATTTGATGGCAGTGGGACGGTTACAGCTCAGTCTTGGGTTCATAAGTTGGACACTTTCTTGAGCCTCCAACCTATGGTAGAGACAGATGCAATTAAGTATGCCACCTTACACTTGGAGGGAGTAGCTCATGATTGGTGGTATCATGGGATGGTCACGTTGCAGCATAACCGCATCACCTCTTACCAAGAGTTTGTGGATCGGTTGGTTGAACATTTCGACAACAAAGATCCGGAAACATATTTCAGAGACCTAGCTCAACTCTAGCAAGTTGGGAGTTTGGAGGGATATATAGGTGATTTTCAGCAGTTATTAGTTATGGTTCCCAACATATCAGAAAAAAGATTAGTTGTATTATTCATCAAAGGTCTATCAAAACCATTGAGAGATTGGATCAAAGCTTTTGATCCCCCGACCCTATAGGAGGCTATGAAAAAAGCTAGGAGCATGGAACTTGCAGCTCCGCAAAGTAAGTTCTCATCTAAAGCATCATCTTCATACAAGGACGGAAAGTCATTCTCTAAGAAGAAGGAAAACTCAGATTCCAAAAGGAAATCAGCAGCCCCATTAGGCAAAGAGACCATCAATGACTTGCGCAAGAAGAAGTTGTGCTTCTATTGCAAAGGACCCTATGATGCAAACCACGACTGTCCTTTGAGGCCTAAGGGAAAGGCTAACCGAATAATATGGGCATTCTATGAGGACTCTGAATCTCAAAAATCAGACCAACACACTGAGCATGAGGAATCCGAGGTGGAAAATTCTGAAAATGAGGTTGAAACAGAGGAGGAAGTAAAGCTTCAAGAAATACGTCTCACTAGTATACAATGAGAGGGCTCTTTCAGAATGCAAGGGGTCCTAGATGGGAAAAAGATCATTACCTTATTGGATACAAGTGCCATGCATAATTTCATTGATGCAAGGTTGGTTGAAAGGCGTGGAATTCAAACGGAAGAATTTGATGGCATAAGAGTGAAGGTTGTGGATGGCTACACTCTTAACTATGATAGAATGATTCCAGATCTTCCCATGCGACTAAATAATTACAACTTTAAGGAAGATTTCTATGTGGTGAATATGGGAGATACTGATATGGTTCTAGGGATGAAATGGCTTCATGACATTGGAGAGTTTACCCTTAACCTTCGTGATATGGAGATGAGATTTAAGGTGGACGGGAGGAATCAGGTGTTGAAAGCCATCCGAGATAGAAATTTCAGAATGATATCTCTCAGTAGAATGGAGAGACTCATGCAACACGACATGATCGAGTGGGCAGCTAAGTGTATGTTGATGCCATCACAAGAGGAGCAGCAAACCCCAGTTTATCATCCAGACATACAGGAGTTGAGGATTAAACACGCTAAGGTGTTCAGTGAGATTCCTCCTGGTAGACCACCAGACCGCAGTATTGAGCACATCATTGAGTTGGAGGAGGGTGCTAAGCCCGTGATTGTCGCACCTTATAGGCATCCTAAGCGACTTAAGGATGAAATAGAAAAAACTATTAAGGAGTTGCTCGCTATGGGACATATCAAGCCTAGTAAGTCACCATTCGCCTCATCCATTGTGTTAGTAAAGAAAAAGGATGGTACCTTGTCGATGTGATGACAGATTGGTGAATAAAAGGACAATCAAAAACAGGTATCCTATTCCCTAGATTGATGAGCTGATAGATGAGTTACATGGTGCCCGTTGTTTTTCAAAAATAGACTTGAGATTGAGGTATCATTAGATTTGTGTGAGGGAACAGGACATTGAGAAAACAGCCTTCTATTGCTATTGTGGACACCTTGAGTTTATGGTTATGCCATTTGGGCTGACCAATGCACCCGCTACATTTCAGTCCACTATGAATAGGGTCTTCCAGTCACAACTAAGGAGGTTTCTACTTGTTTTCTTTGATGACATCTTGGTATATACCAAGGCTTGGGATGAGCATATTGCCCATTTGGATACGGTACTGGGTATTCTGGATAGCGAGTCCTTGTATGCCAAGGAATCAAAATGTGATTTGGGTATGACGGAGTTGTTGTACTTGGGCCATATTATCAGCACAGAGGGTGTGCGTATGGATCCTGACAAGGTCAAAGCTATTGTTGAGTGGCCGACTCCCGAGAATCTTACTCAGCTTCGAGGATTTTTGGGCTTGTGTGGTTTCTACCGCTGATTTGTCAGTGGGTATTCATACCATGCAGTGCCACTTACGGACTTGACAAGAAAGGTGCATTTGTTTGGACTCCTGAGGCATAGGAGTGTGTTGATGTGTTTTTCATGACCGCACCAATGCAGAATAAAGTCGTCAACGGCTACCCTATTCTCTCTTGATCAAAGTATCCAACACGCTAAGATTGCGAGAGAGTTCATGCGTTCAACTCCAAGGTTCCTTCAGTGCGAATAGTCTCAGTTGGATCAATGTGATTCGCTGGTATTTCAAGGGGACTTACGAAATTGTTCAACAGCGGAGAAAGGAATTTGAATGCTCGAAAGGTTTGTCTATAAAGATCTTGTTTCAGAAGGTACTGAATGTAAATAGTGTTGGGTTAAGAAGGCTCTAATCTGCTCTAAGGTGTGGGACATGGCAATCAATTCTCACTAGCTTCAACCAAGCTCTGCTTTGCCTCGCTTCGGACAGCCTCCACAAAACCGGTGCAATCTTCAGAGGAGTAGCTCAAGATGTTCAGATCACAATTTAGCATGAAAATACCATCACAATGATGCATATAAACATACAAATCGTGATCGAAGTTAAGTACACGATATTCCAGTTGACCACACAAGGCGCATTCACCATCAGCGAACACACTAGTGGTATGGATTGATGAAGTTTGCTCAAATTGAAGACCACATTCCACAATCATTAACTACTTGCATGAAATTAAATTTATTCTACTTTAAGATCCTACTCGAATCAGAAGGACTAAGAAACCTTGCTAGCTACTCACAACAAAAGACGAGATCATCATCAACGAAAACTCTTTTTATTGAGAGAGTGTTCACAACAATTTCTTACAAAGTTTTCAAAGGAAAAACTTTCCTTCGTCTTCGACTACACTATCAATCTATACTAAGCTACTTCTAAGTTGTCCCTCTACTCTGTGTCTACTGTCTAATTTGATGTCTATTCTACTAAAAAACAAATGAGGGGGGATGCCCCTTTATATAGTTGGCCAAGTCCAACGGACGGCTCAGATTACAATCGGCTGAATGGCCCAGATTGTGCCACCTCAGCCCTAAACAAGATTCACCCTAAAAACCGCCATGAAGAGGAGTCGGGTAATAAATGAGCCATTATTGTCAATCATCTTCCAAAAGATTCCTGTCTAGAAATGCGTTCATACTATTTCAACTTCTTGGACTGGTACGACAGGCACGTTCTCGATCTGACTTCAAGGTGGCAACCTCCTTCTCTTACTTGATGATGATTTTCCCTTGTCGTTTTTTCAACTCCGAAGTGCTTGAGGATGACCTTCTCTCCATCCTGAGCTTTGAAAACATTTCTTCTTTGTCACTTGAGCTGGGCACATACTAAGTCTCAACACTTAGCCATTTTCTCCAAATATTCGCTTCATCTCCCCAAGTCATCATGCCTTGGCCCTAGTGTTCACCCTGCAAAACAAGCAAGAGAAGAGCATCAGAACACTTCATAATATAAATTCACCTCACTTACCTGATTTTCATGCTTTAACTTCCAAGGGTTCGTTGTTTTTCTCTAGCCAACTTTTCCTTCTTCATGACTTAGAATATTTCCACATTATCATTCATCCCCTTTAGGGTTCATCTGAAGACTTGAGCTTCCATTTTCATTCCTTAGAGAATTTCACTCATCTTGTACTCCTTGGGCGTACCTCATTTTAACACTTTGAAATCACCCTGTGAAAATATTAGTTTAATTGCTCCCTTTTCATTTCACTGGCTGAAGTGTTCACTCTGATATTTCATCCAACTCTAGCTCGAGAAAATTGTTTTTATCAGGAACCTGATCAAAAATCATCTAGTCATCATTTATTCCTTGCCTTAGAATTTTTTTCAAATTTTCCTTAGGAAATTCATCAATCTGGTGCCCATCAAAAATCTTCACCACGGAATCCTTGGCAAGCTGTGGAAGACTTTGAAATCAATTCCTCATCATAGATGTCCAATACCCAGAAGAAAATTTCCTTCGGAAAGCATCAAATTCATGTGTCCACAAACGAAGGCGTACTTTTAATTTTTTGAATTTCAACCCTAGAAACATATTTCATCATCAAATTTATCTTCATTCTTCACATATGGGCGTATTTTCTTGCCCGGCCTTGACAAATTTTTATCAACCTCACGAAGCTAGCATCTTCTAACCTCTTCTCGCCAATTTTATTTATACCTTAGTGAATTTCCTCTCTTCCATCAACTTGGGCGTATTTTCCTAAGGAATGTGGATTTTCATGCCTTAGAAAAATTTCATCATCAAAGTTCACCTTACTTCTTTGGGCGTGTTTCTTCTCTTTTGACACTTAGGAAAATTTCAAATTCATCCTCCCGCCAGCTGGGCGCATTTTAGAGGCCAAGCTTCCAATTTACATGCCTTAGGAATTTTTTTCAACTCACCATCACAAGCATGGGCTCATTTCAAGTATAGAGGAGGAGATTTTGACACTTAGAATATTTCCAAGTTCATTTCTAGCATAGGCACGTTTGACATGTTGAGGTGAACTTAACCACGCCTTGGTGATTTTTCCATCAGCTTTACCTTTATCTTGGGCGCATTTAGCATGCAGAGGTGGACTAACTTCAACGCCTTAGACTTCTTCTTCACTTAACAACTTTTACTTTCATCTTGGACTTGGCGCATTCAAAGGTTGGAGAAGAATTCAACACTTGGAATATTCCCTTCATGCACAACGCCTTAGATTCCTTTCATTTGTCTTTACTTTGCATGGGCGCATTCAAAGGTGGGAGGAGAAAGTCAAAATTTGACCTCACTTGACTTGGGCGCATTTAGCACATGGAGGAGGATTTAACTTTGCCTTAGAATTTTTCAACACCTTCATCCTTCCTTGGGCGCATTTATGGGGGGGAGGTGGATATTTTAAACAGTTAGAAACTTTTTTTACTTTCTCCTTGAAGTGGGCGCATTTGGCATGTGGAGAAGGACAAACTGAATACTTAGAAACTTTTTCAATCACCTTCTTAGCATGAGGGCGCATTTAGGATGTGCAGGAGGATGAACTTTCAGACTTAGACAATTTTTTCATCTTTCCAGCTGATTCTTCCTTGGCTGCATTTGAGAGGGTGAGCAGGATGAAATTCCAGACTTAGAAAGATTTTGGCTTCCTGCCAGCTTGAGAGTGCATTTTGATGTATGAGCAGGATGAACTCCGACTTAGGCATTTTTTCCTCATCCTCACCAGCCAGCTCAATACTTACTAAAAATAGTAAGTCCTTTGATTTTCACATCTCTGAAGCTCGGATTGATTTGAAATTTTAACCACTGGATCCTCATGACCTTGTTAGTTTGTTCATACTGCTATCTTAGGCTGACCTGCTAAAAATAGCACATTTCTGAAGGTGGTTTACTATTTATAGTCACTGCCTGTTTCGAAGACCTCCACAACTCCGTTTGACTTGAAATTCGAATGACGTGCTCCTCATCGGATGACCTGCCCGTTCACACTGGCACCTGACGCTAGTTTACTATTTTTAGCTAGTTTCTAGAACGCCTTACCATAAATAGTAAGTGCTCCGATTGCCTTCAAATTTTACCGATGGATAGCTTGAAAGATCCTGGTCGCAGTGGGATACACCGGTTTTCGAAAATTCTGACTTTTTACCCCTCTTTTTGGGTCCCAAAGCTGGAAACCCTAATCTGACTTGCATGTATATCAAATGACCTCTGTTTGACCTCATTTCTGTTGCACTTCGCCCTATTTGTGGTTCTGATGTGCTGGGCAGCCGCCGGAAAGCAACTGCTAAAAATAGTAAGTCTTTGAAAACTGATCATCTTGCTTTGCATGTCACATCATTGCGAAGCTCTCGAAAAACCCATAAAGAATCATCAGACATGCAAAGAAAACCCTAACATGTAAACCCTAAAAATAGCCTCCGAAAGATGAACTCTGAAAATAATCATCTCATTTTGCATGTTATACCATCGCGAAGGTTTCAGAAAACCCAGAAAGAATCTCCAAACAAGCATTGAAAAAATTTGCATATAAACCCTAAAATATGCTCCCGAAGCTGAACTTGCTAAAAATAGAAAGTTGTCCGTTCTGGCTCAAAACTTGTAAACTTTACATATTTTGGATGCAGCGTGACGATCGAAACTCCAAAAGTGCTGAAGGAACACCCTGAATTGCACACTTTTACAAAAAATAGTAAGTCATCGGAATTTGATGAAATTTAGCTAGGAGCCTACTGGAAGCATACTGACTGCAATGTGAAGCTCAGATTCCAACTCATTCACTTTATTTGACTTCAAATTGGCGTGAAGGAATCAAACCCTAATTTTAAGGACTTAGCCAAAATTTCACATTTAAGTTCAACGGATGGGCACATCCCCGAAAAGACAAATAGAACAATAGAGAGACAACAGGAAAACCAAAAATCAAGCCAAAAGACTTGAACAAAGCAAAAAATTAGGGGGTCCCAATTTGCAATGGGGCGATGTGTGAAAAAGGGCACAACAGAGTGTTCAAGCAGTTGATTACTTCTTGTCTTGTCCTTGCATTACCAGATTTCACTAGACCCTTTGAGCTTCAGTGCGATGCCTCGGGTGAAGGTATTGGCGCATTCTTCATGCAGGACAAGCATCCGATAGCTTTCAAGAGTCGGAAGTTAAGAGGATTGTTGACCACTTGGATTATGCACCCTATTGAATGCAAAATTCAACAATCCAGTGTAACATGGGAAGACCTCTAAAGTTGTGGGTTTCTTTGTAGACAGAGGTCAACCTCCGGAGAAGGCCGGCTTCCTTTGTGCTATCTAACTACTGATCTTGTAAAGGAAAAGAGCAGAAGGAGAATACATGAAAACTAATGAAAACACTATCTCTATAGTGATGCACCAAATTTACTAAGAAGACATATAACACAGTTTACACACAATTTTAGTCAGTGACACAAGCTTTGTCGTACACAACTCGATCACATACGTTTTCTGCATAAACATTTCATGAAAGGTTCATATGGCTACACTCCTAGAAGGGAAAAATAACTTCACAACTCACAACCTGCTCTATAGAACGGTGCTGAGATAAGACATAACCACAAGGAATCATACAGTTTCACAAGCAGTTTCATCAATTATACGAATGCACACAATTTAGTAGAGAGATTGAAAAGGTAAAGTGCTTATACTCATTGATTTCAATGGTGAAACACTGATATACATGCCTGTCATGAGCTACAAAACATAGCCTCTCTTCTGCAAAGAACTCCACAAGTTACAAATGCAGAAAAGTACCAGGTAAGAACTGTCTACAAAAAGAGGCAAAAATGCCATATATACAAAAGTATTGGCCCCTGCCCTAGGGCTTACAAAAAATGAATCGGTTACTCAACACATCAGTCCTCAGATCTTTGTTTAACAGAAATTATTTCACACTTTAGTGTGCAACCAGAATATGAATTTTATTGTTTGAAACTAGAGGCTTAAACTTCTTTAGGCTTCTGATCACAACGAGAACATGCCTCTCAACAAATGTATATTTCTCTTCATAATCAACAAGTCCTCGACTAAAGAAAGCTATTGGCTGCTCTAAATTATCATTGTTTTTTTGAACTAGCACAGCAGAGTGGGAGTCTCACCAAGGGAGGATTCGAGCTCAGGAGGAATGGAAGCGATCGGTGTAACGTCTCTCCGATGAGGGAGAGTCTCACCGATGCAAATGGTCTCGGCGATAGGTTTTGAGCTCGGTATGAGGTCTCACCGATGGGGTGAGGTCTCGCCGAAGTGGGATGGTTTCGGGGGAACGTCTTGCTGACCTGCTAGGGTCTTGCCGACAGGTGGTGAACTGAGCTCACCAAAGGATTTTGCCTTCAGCATAAGGTCTCACCGACACATGGGTGTCTCGCCGTCGAAGGAGCACAACGGTATAATGATGGGGCTTCGGGGTAATGTCTCACCGACTCTAAAAGGTCTCACCGAAAGGATTTGGAGTTTGGCGTGAGGTCTTCCCAACTCGCCAGTGTCTCACCGAAGGAAAGAAGTTGAGCTCGGCATGATATCTCGCCGATGATGGTATGTCTCGCCGAAGGTCTTATGCCTTCGGTATGAACTCTTCCCGACTGATGTTTGTCTTGCCGATAGCAATGGGTCTGCTGCAGACTTCAGCGAGAACTCTTGCCGAATGCGGATGTCTGGGCGATGAAATGGCGATATCGGTATGACTCATGAGGGTTCGCTATGATGTCTAGCCGAAGGTGATAGTCTTGCCGATGGTTTTAGGGATGTCGATATAACTTTTGCATTCGATGTGAGGTCTCATCGACAGTTGTATGCTATGCCAATGCTGCTGAAGAGTATAATCGCATCGGGGAGACACGGCAGGTGTCTCACCGACATGCGATTCAGTCTGAATGACTTTTGATCGTCTGAGAGTCTTATGTGGAGTATGTACACCCAATCAAAGGAAGCCGAGGGCGAACCATTGACGGTTTGACTGTTGTGACTCCCCCTGTGAGGAATATCAACGGAACATAAACAGCGTGGATCTTCTCTGTGAATAAAGCAATGGATCAATTCGATATCTAGGGGGTGTCGTCTGTAAACAGAAAAGGAGACTGCAAGGACAACTGGGATGTCGACTGGCAAGAGTAGATCGACATTTATGATAACACTCAGAAACATTCAAAGCAGCTCTAACAAGTTCGAGGGTGGACACGAGGGGCCAGAAATTAATGTGATTGTTGCAAAAGATCAAGGAGGCCATTCTTGAGGCGATTCTTCACCGACATGGATAGCGGGGCAGGCACATTGAATGCAACATGACTTCATTCCAAAAGATTTGAGGACCGACGTGTTGAGTAACTGATTCATTTTTTGTAAGCCCTAGGGTAGGGGCCAATACTTTTGTATATATGGCATTTTTGCCTCTTTTTGTAGACAGTTCTTACCTGGTACTTTTCTGTTTTGTAACTTGTGGAGTTCTTTGCAGAAGAGAGGTTATGTTTTGTAGCTCATGACAGGCATGTATATCAGTGTTTCACCATTGAAATCAATGAGTATAAGCACTTTACCTTTTCGATCTCTCTACCAAATTGTGTGCATTCGTATAATTGATGAAAGTGCTTGTGAAATTGTATGATTCCTTGTGGTTATGTCTTATCTCAGCACCGTTCTATAGAGCAATATGTATTTTGCAGGTTGTGAGATGTGTTTAAAATGCAGTATTCTCTAGTTGTGAAGTTATTTCTCCCTTCTAGGAGTGTAGCCATATGAACCTTTTCATGAAATGTTTATGCAGAAAACGTATGTGATCGAGTCGTGTACAACAAAGCTTGTGTCACTGACTGAAATTGTGTGTGTAAACTATGTTATATGTCTTCTTAGTAAATTTGGTGCATCACCATAGAGATAGTGTTTTCATTAGTTTTAATGTATTCTCCTTCTACTCTTTTCCTTTACAAGATCAGTAGTTAGGTGATAGCACAAAGGAAGCCGGCCTTCTCCGGAGGTTGACCTCTGTCTACAAAGAAACCCACAACTTTAGAGGTCTTCCCATGTTACACTGAATTGTTGAATTTTGTATTCAACAGGTGCATAATCCAAGAGGACCAGAGAGGAGCTATAGCATTTATGACAAGGAGATGTTGGCCATTATGCATGCGTTGGCCAAATTTAGGTAGTACCTTGTGGGCAGCAAATTTTGTGTTAAGACCGATCATAACAGCTTGAGGCATTTCTTAGGGCAGCGAGATCTCAATGATCATCAACAGAAGTGGGTTAGTAACTTGCAATCATACGACTTTGACATTACGTATGTCAAAGGGACTCAGAACGTTGTTGCTGATGCCTTATCTCGCCGACCACATTTGAGCTCCATGGTCGAGATTTTAAAGAACTGGAGACATCTGATTTCAGCAGAGTATGCCAAAGACTCTTGGGCTTTTGGCATTGTTGAGGGTTCAGTGTAGGATAGCCGATATTCAGTTGTAAATGATCTTATCATTACAAAGGGAGGATTTTTTGACCCCAGGATCAGAGATGAAGAACACAGTATTGAGGGCCTTTCATGATGCACCCACGGCCGTACATTCGACGTATTTCAAAACTTACAGGCAGGTTCGGGAACGTTTCACTTGGAAAGGACTCAAGTCAGATGTCCTTCGATATGTCAGAGAGTGTCTTGTTTGTCAGCAAAATAAACAGGAGCACACCTATCCTGTTGGATTACTTCAGCCACTTCCAATTCCTGATAGGAAGTGGGAATGCTTGTCGATTGATTTCATTACGGGCTTGCCGAAAGCCCAGGGTAGAGACTGTATCTATGTAGTTGTTGATCGCCTCACCAAGTACGCTCATTTCTTTCCGATAGCAGCTACATATTCAACTACACAGGTAGCAGAGTTGTTTTTCTGTGAGGTGTTCATGTTGCATGGGCTACCCCAGAGCATCGTTAGTGGCAAGGATAGTCGGTTCTTGAGCCACTTTTGGCAAGAGCTATTCAGGCTTTGTGGGACCGAGCTTACTCTGATCACTAGCTACCACTCGCAGACTGATGGTCAGACGAAGATTATAAATAAGTGGGTGGAAGGATACCACCAAAACTATATAGAGGGGCAGCAGAAGGAGTGGGTGAAGTGGACTCACCTTTGTGAGTATTGTTACAACTCCACTCACCACATGTCGATTCAGATGTCCCCATTCATGGCCTTATATGGGTATGAGGCACCCAACTTTCTTGATTTATTGTTGAGTGACAGTAGAGTGCCTAGTGTTGGGGATCTTTTATAGGAGAACCAGGATATTATGAGAGCTCTCCGTGAGAACATTCAGAAGGCACAAAATCAGCAAAAGCAGTATGCGGACTAGAGGAGAGTTGAGCAATCTTTCAAGGTTGGCGATATGGTGTATTTGATGTTGTAGCCCTATCACCAGTCTACTCTCAAGAAGAGTGGTGTGGAGAAACTCAAGCCCCAATACTACGTACCCTTCAGGATCATCAGATGGATAGGCGAGGTGGCTTATGAGTTGGACTTACCGGCAGATAGCAAGGTACACAATATATTTCATGTGTCATGCCTCAAGAAGGCATTAGGACATCGTGTTATTCCTTCCACAGCTTTACCACCCCTGGATGATGAGGGGAAATTGATTCTGGTACCTGAGGTCATCTTTGATGTCAGAGAGAGACAGTTGCGGAGACGGGTCATCAGGGAATATCTAATTAAATGGAAGGACTTGCCGGTTGAGGACGCTACATGGGAGAGTGAGGACATCTTACAGCATCCGGAGTTGAGATTGCTTGGGGACAAGCAATTTCAGGGAGGGTGGACTGTAATGTCCCCTTCTAGCTAGTCTTCCGAAAAATCAATGGATTAGCCTATCATGTTGACCCTTGTAGGCTAATGGTTCTAGATAGAGGGTCACTTGGACGGGCACTTGGTTGTCAAATTGCAGTGTTGATCTTCGGAGTATGGTGACAAGGTGAATTGTTGCGTTTGGCATGATACTTGTGCTTAAATTTATGATACTCACCTTTTATTTCACTATCTTTGGCCTAGGGACCATGTGTCTTTAAAATGAAGGGTTCACTTTATATTTTTTTGTTACTATTCATTCATAAAGTGAAAAAGTTATAACTTAAGTGAATAGTGCTCACTTTTATGAATAGTGTTTTCAATGTTAAATTATAAATATCATGAGAAGAAGTTCGACCTTCTTCATGCATTGATCATTTTGGCTTCTTGACTTGTGAGTTGGGTTTTAGAGGAAGAGGGAGGCTAGGGTTTCCTGATTTCTTGCAGTGGGTAAGCCTGGAGGGGGCTTGGTTTTCCGTTTTGAGCTGCTTGAGGGTGTGAAACACCACCTTAAGGTTATTGGGTTGAATTTGAATGCACATTTGGTGACTTTAAGAGCTGATTGGCAAAGTTTTTGAGTAGATTTCTGAGCGGGGTTGGCAGCCATCGTCTTCAACATTGCTTTGCTAAGGGCTACTTGAATTTTGAAGCATTTTTGGACTGATTTGTGAAGCTACAGCCACCTGTCCCTCTCTTGAGGGTTTTTATTAGCAAAATGAAAGAAAACGCCTCTCTTAAGAGGCTGCTATCACTCCAAAAAGGGGCTCCCTAGTCCTAGGAGGCCTCCCATATCAGATTTAGAGTGGAGAAATTAGTGTTTCAGTTGGTGTGAGCAATTTATTGGGGTTTGTTACTGTAGCAAATCACTATTCATAGTGCTGTATGGCTGTAAGTAAAAATATGGTATAAGATATATGTAGTTTTAAATCTGTTGTAAGTTATCTGTTGTATGCATCTTATTATGTAATGAAGAAATCATATTTGTCCATTAAATTGAGCAATGTACTCAAAGTTGTTTCAGTAGTTTAGTTTATTTGAAGTTTCCATTGTATGTATATGCTTATTGGTACCTATTTAGCGTTATTGGAAAACAACTCAAACAAAAGTGAAGAAGTAAAAATTAATAAACAAAATCAGACCTACAAAACTCAGTGAAAACAAATCAGCAGAGTGGTGGAACACTACACTTTTGGATATAGGACATATTAGATTGAGCAAGAGTCCATTTTCTTCTTCAGTGGTGTCAGTGAAGAAAAAGGATGGGACTATGCGCATGTGCATAGATTATAGGGCACTCAATAAGAAGACAATTAAAAATAGATATCCCATCCCACAGATTGATGAGCTCATTGACGAGCTACATGGAGTAGTCTATTTTTCTAAGATAGACTTGAGGTTTGGGTATCATCAAATTAGAGTTAGAGAGTGTTGTGACCTTTTCACACATCGCCCCATTCAAGATGGGGACCCCTAATTTTTGCTCCATTCTGGTCATTTTGGCTTTGGTTTTTGTGTCTCTCTCTCTCTCGTCTGTCTCTTTTCTATGGTCTGCTTCTTGGGGACGTTCCCGTCTGCAAGCTTCAACATGAATTTGGCCAAGTCTGAAATTAGGGTTTGAGTCTTTCCAGCCAATTTGAAGTCAAACGAGGTGAATACATTGAAAATTGAGCTTAACATTGTTGTCAGCATGTTTCCAGCAGGCTCTCAGCAAATTTTCATCCGATTCTAAGGTACTTACTATTTTTAGTAAGTATGAAATTCCAGGCAATCTGTCAGCTATTTTGAGATTGACGGTCGACATTCAGGGCATATCGGACTGTTCGCGTGCAAAATTTGAGCAAAACAAACAACACTATTTTAGCGGTCGACTTAAAGGGATGAATTCCGAGTGCAGAATCACCCGGATATTTTCTTTGCATGTT
>VDFB02109643.1:0-10300 GCA_007258455.2 Sequoia sempervirens
GAGGATGAAGAGGTTCAAATTCAACAAAGTAGTGGTAGAAGTACTATTGGGGGGTTCTTGGAGTGGGATTGTTGTAGGGACTATGAGTTCAAATAACCCATTTGAATGCCCTTTTGAGCTCCTAAAAATTTATACAAAAGGCTTATTTAATTCAAAAAATATTTCACAATTTGCAATGGGCATTGACAAAAACATGAAAACAAATTGAAAGGGGAAGTAGGCCACATCATTTGTGCAATATAGGGGCAGCTACACAAGGGTTTATTCTCATCTTTTGTGCATAAGTGAACCAAGGATAGAAGGTTCTGAAAAAATAACCCTAGTTGAAAAGGCCAAGTTGACTACATTACAAATGGAGAGGGATACAAGAAATAAGGGAACACAAATAAGAGACTATGCAACCTAATACATCATTGCCTACCTAAACCACATATGTTGGGAGTCAAAGGGAGAGGGTTCTACCAAGGGAAATAAAAGAGCTATTTTTGTTGTAGGGTTGTTTAATGTGCAATCATGAGAGGTGGCTGAGTTTTCAATTGCTAAATTTTTCTTTGCCCATGCCATACCATTTTATGTGGCACATTATCCCTATTTCAAACAAATGTTCAAAGACGCAATTGTTGTTGGTCCCCCATTTTCTCTCATGATGAACATAAGCTACATACTACTTTCCTTGATAAAGAATATTCTAAGGCGAGTGTGGTGATGGAGGAAATTAGGCAAATTAGGATAAGGGATGGGTTGCTCTATCATCATGGATAGTTGGACTGATATTAGCCATCAACCACTTATCAATGTCATTGTCACATGTTTAATTGACTCTTATTTTTATAGAGCTATTGATTGTTCAAGGAAGAGGAAAAGTGCAAACTTTCAATTTTAGATTTTGAAGGATATCATAGAAGATGTTGGGCCCTCCAAAGTTGTACAAGTGGTGATTGATTTAGTCTGTGTATGTAAGTTAGCTAGCTTGATGGTGGAGGGTGCTTACAACTTTATAAGCTCAATTTTTGGACCCTATGTGTTTATGCTTTGAACAACACATTGAAAGACATTAGGAAGATAGATTGGATGAAGGCAATGGTGGCAAAAGCTAGAGACATTGTCATCAAGTAGTGGAAGAATACCTAGATCCAAAAGATGAACAAGGCCTGAGACTATGACCAATAATAATGACCGAATGTTACATGATAGTGGAGTGTTCATGGTATGAAGTCGTAAAAGAATATGCAAAGAAGCATCATTTAATGCTTCCGCCAACAAAAACACCATACACAACCAGACTTTGGCGAATTGTACACAATCCTGTAGCCAACCCATCTATACAAGGTGACAAAGTTACATGGTACCAGCAAAGAGGAGAAAGATTAATTGATTCTTGTTGGAACATTAATGACAGTATGGTTGACAATTTTTTTGAATTGGAATATGTTGAGAGTTGTGCAAATGAATGCTATAACTATTGTACATGTTGTACCCAAACCAATTGTTTTTGCTTCATTAAAGCATTTTGCTTAAAATAGTCTAAATCTTGTAAAAGTGAGGTCAAAACTCAGTTTTTTGGCAAATTAAGTATGGGCTTTTAGTCAGTTTGATGTCAAGAAGATATTGGTAAAATTTGAAAATTTTGGAAATTATGGTTTCAAGCACCCTTGTTTCAGGTCGCAAAACCCTAAAAATAGAAACTTGTCAGAATTGGTTGAAATTAATTTTGATTGGCTTATTTCACATCATGATCATAGTGGTGAAGTCAGTTTTAGTTAAAAGTTAGTTTAAGCCTGGTGGGTAGTTTTCACTTTTTCAGGAGAAAAGTTAGGACCTCTGAGGTTGTCAAAATTTAAGCCTGAAACTTAAAGAAAAACATTCTATGATGAAAGATGCTAAAAAAGATGCTTCATGGCGGAGGGGATTTTCAAATAGCGAAAATTGGAAAAAATATTCTAAGTCTAGAAACAATATGCCTTGCTACGTGGGAAACGCTTGCACAATCAACGTGCAAGTCAACTTTGTAGTGTTCGTACACGTAAAAATGGTGAAATACAGTCACACACATGCATCAATGACAGTGATGCTACAATGCAGTCAATTCAACAAGCATTACAGTGTTCGCAAAGCGCAAAATGGAGAAAATTATTAGTTCTAGAGCAAATCTGCGCCCTTGTAGGCTAGGGGTGCCCTTCAATTTGGAGGCTCAAATTCAGTTGTTTTTGGTTGCAAATACATTCATTCTCTTCGGGATTTTGTCAGCTTTCCAACAAGCTATCAAGCGAGTCCATCCGACTTGCGGAACTCCCACAATCGAAAGTGGAAGTAGAAGTTACATAGAGTTTATACATCACAGAGAGTCAAATTTGTAGTTTTTGCCCCCCTGTAGCTCAGGGGCACCCTTGAATTAGACCTGTTAGATGATGGAATTTGCAAAATCCGTTTCCAGGGGATCTCTTTTGATTCAACCTAGCTACACGATGCGTTCGTTCGTAAGATCGTCATATATGTTGAGTGACCATGGCAGTTGTTCCAACAAGCACGTAAAATGGAGGGAAAATAAAAGTGAAAATATCAAATTGTACCTCTATAGGCCAGGGGCACCTAGCCTTTTGGCCAACTAGATGAGTTTTTTAGCAGTCATCATCTTCACTAGACTTGTGTAGAATCCTCCTAGCTATTCACTGAATCCAACTGTCAGCCCTCAGGGTTTGTCAAACACCCGTGAGTGAAGAATCAGCGAAAAATACTGAAGAATGAAAACAAGCAGGAAAATGGGTATGGAATTTACATACTCCCTTGGAAAAGGCGCCCTTCTACTGGAGGTCTTAGAAGCAGTTTTCTCGCTTCGTCACTTCCAGGAACATTTCTTCCAAGATGTTCTAGCTTTGTGATGAGATCAACGGTGCATGCATCAGAGCAATCCAACTCCCGGTGGCAAGGGTCAAAGTACACTGTTTGCGTGAAAGTTGTAAATTGAAAAATCATTCTCAAGATTGTAATTGCGCCTTTGCAAGCCAAGGGAACCCTTGCATTTGAGGGCCTTCAATTCACTTTCATAAGCTCCACATACAGTCATTCTTTGCGAAATTCTTCTAGCTATGCGATGGATGCAACATCTAGTCGACGAGAGTCATCATTCACTGGCAACGATGGATTGAAGCACGAAATGACAAAATAGTAAAATGGAAAAATAGGAAAATGGCTGTCTGGTGTCGTGTACATTCTTTTTGAAAAATGCACCCTTGTTTTTGAGGCACCAGACATAGTTTTTAGCACTTGCAGCTCCTAGTAGATATTTCATTAGAGTTTTTCTACCTACATAGTGGATGTGTCAGCTTAGCTCCAGCATTAACCGGGCACTCAGAAAATAGAGTTCAACAGAGGTTGTGGTGACGTTTTCAAGCAACTACAAAATGGGAAGTTAGATAAAAATATCAAGTTTTGGAGGGTGCCTAGAAAGTCAAACTTTGACTTTTCAGAATCAACATGCATTTTTAAGTCGACCCAGAAAGGTGGAATTCAGTTAACTGAATCAAATAATATTAAAATCTTCAGTTTCATCTGTCAATTTTTGCTTGTAAAAGGGGCATTTTTCTTCAATATTTTAAGGTGGCACCTATTTTGTAACTCAAGCGGTTCATGATGAGTTAAATTGAAATTTAAAGAGGCGGCGCTTGTTTCTAACTCCAAGTCAGTCTTTGTTTAAACAAAATGAAGTCCAATCAAATATTTCACTTTAAATTAAATATTATCTCTTAAATGTGATGCTTAGACCCCAAAATTCTTTGAATATTCAAAGAGGCGTCCATTTCTCTCACAGCAGGTTGAGCATAACTAGGTTTTCTCTTGTACAAGCATGGTTTGAAGGCACTACAAGAATTATTTTTCAGATTTCCTTGCAAATACAAGTCCAGAATAATCAACAGACTTCAAACAAGCATGGCGATTTTTGCAAAAGTAGAAACATAAAAACATCTATCTTATTTCTTAAATTCTTCTATTCTCATCTTAGGTTTTCTTTGCATGTCCAAGATTTGACGACTTTTGACAATTTTGATCATTTGGGTTGGTTGTGCACGTATTCCTCTACAAAACCCATGTGTTAGAATTTTTTAGGAGAAATTTCCTCAAAGCTTTCAATTCTCGAAGCTTTACTTTTATTTTCGGAAATTCCTTTGCATGGTAGAGGAAAAATCAGTATTTTTCAAAACAAAGGATTTGGGTTGGCTTAAAATCATCTTCTGCACAAAACCCATGTTTTAGTTTTTCTCGGAAAAAATTGCTTCCGGAAACCCTAAAACCCCTACAATTCTCTATTGAAAAGTCTTTACATGTCAACCTAAATGGTGTTTTTTCAAAATTTTGACATTGTGGGTTTGCTTAGAATCTGTTGCTGTAAAATTTTTTCATAAAAAATTTCCCCTTGATAATATATTTTTAGCCTCACTAGGAGTCCTTTTAACTTTTCACGGAGAAATTTTTGAGAACATAGCCGTGCTCCCGATCCCGATAGGCGAGTTTTCAAGTTCATGATTGAATATAAGACCAAGTTGGTCTTAATTCATGTTTTTCATCAAATAGGCGACGACACACATCAAGTACACTCGATGGTTGATTCAGACAATTTGACAAATGTATTCACTCAAACGCCAATAGTCTCATACCTCGTATAGCTAATAGCTTTCCAAGGCTAGCTTGGAGGGTTTATACTATTGGAATTCTGTGTATGTAGCAAGTTCGTGTGCATTTCTTGCAACTAGATTGTTCGTAGTTAGACTTCACAGTTTCGTCATGCAACACTCTTCCATTGATAAAAACATGAAAAGTGTCAAAAGCGTCAGAAGCATAAAGCTGCAGAGGAACCAAAGGCCATCACTCCAGCTATGAAGCCACTAGAGTTACCAGTTAGTGAAATGCTAGTTTAAGTGTGCGAAGATTTCCAGGATTGCTTGAATTATTGATAAGCAATGAATTGGTAGTTAAGACATGTGATGACCTCTAGATGGTGATGCAATCAACAATCTCGTGGAGGGGTTAATTGCTTGAGATCAGGGTCAGTGAACTTTAGATCAGGACGTCCCACCTTTTTAGGATAAACATTAAACACAATAGTTAACTCAATGCCTCTTTCCGAGTTAACTCGTTCCACATATCATGCCATGTTTGTCTTGGAATCATCTATGTGTAGTTGGAGTTCTCATTTAGTTCAATAAGGACGTGTGTGTTGCACATGTCCATTTAGTTTAGTCTTGTTTCGGTTAACTGATGGTAGTTTTCCAGTTAACTGCATAGTTTCATTTATTTAGGGTTTAACAATAAATCTTGCATGCTCGCAAGACTATAGTGGACTCAAGGTGATTTTAGGGTTCCCTACACCTTTGAGGTCTATAAATAAGAGCTCTTTGCTCATTTGTAATTAACTTTTACTCGCAATAGCATACATACTGAGCAACCTTACCTATAGTATTGCTATTCAGGATCTGTTCACATTGTAATTAGGAACTTTTGCATGTGATAGCATGCATGTTGAGCAACCTTACTTGTAGTATTGCTATTTTGTATCTATTCAAGAAATTTTACTGTGATAATAAATAGCTGAGTCGCCTTACCTGAATGCTATTATTATGGTACTTGTTCACCTTAGATTAAATATAATTGTTGGTTTGATTGTTTATTGTATGTGTGTCTCATCTATACAATTTGTTGTCCCAGTTATTATTTAATGGTGTGATTTATAGGCTTTGTTTCATATCTACACATCAGATAGGTGTTGTCATCTCCTTGGGAATTTAGAAGTGAAGTTTATCGTGTATTGTTGTGATTAATAATCTGTGTTTCATTTCTACAGCTTAGATAGGTTCCCTCACCTCCTTGGGAATGTGATGCAATTATAGGAGCACAACCAACTCTATTCACTTTGTCCTTGACAACAAATCAAATTACTAAACAAAAAAATTCCCTTGAGGCAAACAACTTTCAATGCAACTCTTCTTTACAAGGCTATTTCCTTCACAAACTCTTGAACAAGGCACAAAACCATTTATTGATTCCTCAAAACACATTAGACAACATCAAAGTGATGGAATCTACTCAAACCCAACTTAAACATCTCAACATAAGAGCTTTCAACAGTAGACTATCATATCAACAAATTAGGCCATTTTAGACCCCATACACAATCAACCCCACAATCCCCAAGCCATTCCTTCTTCTTAAAGACACAAACATATGTAAATATACCTGCACAAACTATTTGAACCATTCCCCAAATTTTATTCTTGACATTTTATCAATCCCTTACATCATCAAAACAAGGAATCTTGACTGTCCTAACTCTGTATTCATAGGACAGTGATAAGAATAGGCTAAAACATCAGTAATCTCTCCAAATACTATCTCAAAATGAATCAAGATACGTTTAAAAACCTGTCCCAATCAACTTTTCCCAAAAAGGAAAACCTTTATATCATTAAAACCCAAACTTTTGACTGTACATAGTCAATTTTCCAGATTTTTGCCCAAATTACAGTCTTAGGGCTCGATTGAAACTACCCAAAACCTTCTCATCAAACTCTACAACTTTGAAATACTTTAGTATACTCTTAAAACATGCTACTCACCAATTCTCAAAATATTTCCATGGTTAGATGTGGAGAAACATAATTTTTAAACACTTTGGATACCCTAAATTAGGGTTTTAGCCGCCTGAAGGGAAATGTCAATAACTTACACAATTCTAAATGGATTCTAATGAAATAAATTGTAAATTAAACTATATTCCTAGGGCTATCAAGTACAAGGGAGGAGGAGAGGAATATTACACAAAATGTGGTTGTACAATGGCCTGTAACTCAGAAATTGCAGGAAAAATAATAGAATAACAACATTTTTTGTTAATAATCTTCTTCATAAATACTATCCCCAACCTTCCTTGAAGTTGGTGAGGCTTCCAAATGCCTTAAATAAACAAACCAAATTCCTACAACTACCTTTTCAACTACCTAACCTTTCATCTTCCTCCTTTTTTACAATTTTTGCATTTTTGCAATATTGCTCATGACAACATTTAGCAATTTTTTTCAAGTTTTACATTTTATGCCCAAAGACTCCTAAATGCTAAACTATGACCTAAAACAAGCTTATTAGGGCATATAGACCTCATTACAACATTAAATCAACATTGTTTAAATCAAAACTTGAAGTTGCCTCTTGGAGGGATATCCTTGCTTGGGTGCACCTGCACTAGAATTTAGAAGTATAGATTATCGTTTGATGTTGTTGCCAATAATTTTTCTTTCAACCTACACCTCAGATAGGTGTTGTCATCTCCTTGGAAATCCTGGTCAAAAGATTATCGTATACCCAATTCCCTATTCCTAAATCCTCATGCTATATTTCTTGAGGAGATAAAATAGTTTAGGATTTAGCTTAGTTGTAGTTAAAGATCTACAAAACTAGAGAAAATCCTTATCTGCAACATTCTTGGTTTCCTTAACCTTATGCCTCTTCCAACTGAGTCAAGAAAATAGGAGTTAGATTACTTTAATTTTTCACGCATATCAACACAAGAGGGAGCCTCCCCTCCTAATTTGAAGAGCAGTCATTACACACTGTGCATAGCTTTCTATGGCCAATTCATACTCCAGAGGTGTGAATTGTCAAACCAACACTACAATAGTTGTATGCTGAGGCATGAAATGGAAATAAAATGAAAAATTAAAGTCAAAGGGTAAAAAACATAAATTAGAAAATAAAGAAAACATTATATAGTAAAATTAAATTTAGCAAGTGAAATAGAAAATAATAAAGGGCCCAACTATATCATACAATTGCCTCATCCCTCAAAGTACATTGTATGACTTCCTTTTCCTTTAATATGCATTGTACAGTTGCAGTATCTTCCAATGTGCATCAAGTATGATGATTCTTTCACATTGTATGGTGGTTAGCTCACATCGTACGACAATCCTCTCACATCATACAACAATAGGCCTACCCTTAATTGGCGGCAACTATCTAGCCCGGGAATGCATCGAGGGGCATGGATGTGGATTCATGTTGAACACCATACCTTTGAAACAAGTAATGACACTTAGGTATTTTTGATATTCGAGCTCACGGGTAACATAGCGTGCTTATATATTAAAATATAAACAACTCTTATTTTTTGAATTTGATTTATATGTAAGTAGGCTAACTTTTATATAAACAATTTTTTAAATTTTATATTTTATATAAACAACTTTTTTATATAAGCAATCTTTTAAATTTGATTTTTATAATATATTATTTTTCATATATATATATATATATAAATATCATAAAAGAATATTTTTTATGTTTAATAATTTTGAAAATGAATTTATTTGAATTCTATTTAGATTTAATTTTTGAATTATTTTTATATTTAAAGTCTCAAGGAGACGAGTAAATACATATACATACATATACAGTAATATTTGCATAGTCTTAATATATTTTTTAATAATTTTGATTTGAATTGTGTTTGTACTTATAGTTAATAATATTATTTTAAAAAAATTAATATTGTCTTTAAATTATTTGTATGTCTTTTTATATAATTTATTTATATGTTGACTAAATTATTACATTCCTAACCCATTAATTAAAATATTAAATATAAAGGGTTGGGGCCCTAACTTGGTTAGCTAAATCTTTCCGGGGAGGTGGTCATGAGGTCTAGTCTCCCCCACCCAGCAGGTAGTATTGGAGATTAATAAGCTAGTGCCATGACTTCTGCAGATTCTACTTGATCGAAAAAAAATAAAAAAATATAAAATAAATATAAAAAATAATTAAAATTATATCTAAACATACAATTTAAATAATTTTAAACACAATTTAAATAATTTAAATCATTTAAAAATTATTAAACATAAAAATATTCTTTTATCTTATATATATAAAACAATGTAAAAAAAACACATTACAAAAATCAAATTTAAATGATTTATAAATAAGGTTGAAAACACTAAGTTTAATATCGATCTCCAAAACATACTATTCCTAAGTCCAGAAAAATCCTTAGGGTTAAGCTCAGGGTACAATTTGGGTTAGGGATAGGGATATGGTTAGGGTTGAATTAAGTTTAGGATTAAATTAGGGTTAAGTTTAGAGTTCATTTAGGATTAGTGTTCACTTAAGGTTACAATTAGGGTTAGGTTTTGGGTTACTATTGTACGATTAAGCTTGAGGTTAGGGTTACAATTGGGGTCTAAATAAAGTTAGGTTTAAGGTTAAATGGGTTATGATTAGGAGTAGGGTACAATTAGGGCTTAACTATGGTTTAATTAGGGTTAGTATTAGGGTCACATTGCAATTAAGGTTTAATTAAGATTCAATTGCAGTTACAACTAGGATTCAATTAGGGTTGAGATTAGGATTAAAAAAGGGTTAATGTTCAATTAGATTTTATTATGATAAATGTTAGGATTCAATTAGGGTTAGGGTTCAGATAGGGTTAGGCATCAATTAGAGTCATGATTAGAATTAGAGTTCAATTAGGGTTAGAGCTAGGATTAGGTTTAGGGTTCAATTAGGGTTAGCATTCAATTAAGGTTTAATTAGGGTTAGGGTGCAATTTGGGTTAGGATTTAATTAGGGTTGCTTTACATTAGCGTTCAATTAGGGTTAGACATCCATTATGGTTAGGGTAAGGATTCAATTAGGGTTATGGTTTTATGATAAAGATTAGGGTTAGGGTTATAGTTGGGGCTCAAATAGGGGTACAATTAGAGTTAAGATTGGGCATCAATTAGGGTTACAATACAATTACAATTTTATTATAGTTAGGGTTCTTGATTAATGTAAGGGTTAGTTCTGGGTTATGATCTAATTAGCTTTAGGATTAAATTATTGTTTGGAGTTAGGCTAGAGTTCAATTATAGTTAGGGTTATGGTTAAATTAGGCTTATAGTTTAATGAGCACTATGGTTAGATTCCAATTATGGTTAGTGTTTAGTTAGGGTTAAGGTTAGGGTTCAATAAGGGTTAGGTTTATGGTTAGGGTTCAATCATAGTTAGGCTATAATTAATTTTATGGTGTATTAGTGTTCAAATAGGGTTAGACATCACTTACAATTATGATTAGGATTAGAGTTCAATTAACGTTTTATTGTTATTAAATTATTAAAAAAATTTAAAAAATAAATAAATATAAAATTTTACTATTAGGGTTTAATTAGAGTTAAGAGTTTAATAAGGGTTAGGGTTATAGTTAAGATTCTATTATGATTAGGGTAAGAGTTAAATTAGGTTATGGTTAAGTAAGGGTTCACTTATGATTAGGGTT